>CBVK0103393193.1:0-11453 GCA_900067695.1 Picea abies | reverse complement strand
TATATGGTTAAAAGGGATTAAATTTCTCTATTGTTGATTCACCCCCCCTCTCAGTAATCAAACAATTGGTATCAGATTAGGTTCCTTCAGAAATCAATTTAACCATTGAAAGGTAGATCATGGAGAGTACCAACTCATATAAAAATGGAATACCACATTTTGATGGACACAAGTATTCTTTTTGGAGCATAAGGATGAGGACATATATACAGACATAGGGATTTCAAGTTTGGCAATCAATTGTAGATGGATACATAGCACCAACAATTCCACCAACAAATGACAAAGTAGTAAAACTCGGTGATAATAATTCCAAAGCCACAAATGCACTTTTGAATGGTCTCAGTGATACGGTATATACCAAAGTTGCACAATGTAAATCCTCTAAAGAGATTTGGGACAAGCTTCAAAATATTTATGAAGGAGATACAAAAGTCAAAGCAACAAATCTTCAGACTTACAGAGGTCAGTTCGAACAACTAAAAATGAAGGAAGATGAAGATATCGCAGCCTACTTCTTACGAGTCGATGAAACATTGAATGCAATCATATGATTGGGAGAAGAAATTGAAGAATCTGTAATTTTTAAAAAGATACTAAGATCTCTTCCTATGAGATTCAACCCTAAGATATCAACACTAGAAGAAAGATCGGATCTGGACTCAATAAGCATGGGTGAATTGCATGGAATCTTCATATCATATGAAATGAGAACTGAGCAAGAAAATCTAGATGTAAAAGAAGCAGCCTTCAAGGCATCCAAAAGATCAAAGCAAAAGAAAAAGGAACAAGAAGAATATAGCAGCAACAGTGATGCCTCAAAAGATGATGAAGAAGTGGCCAACTTCATCAAAAGATTGAACAAGGCAACCAATGGTAGGTATAGAGGTAAGCTCCCTCTAATTTGCTTTAATTGTGTTGGTATTGGTCATTTTGCTAACAAATGTCCTCATAAGAAAAAGATAAATGATGAAGGTTACTCAAAAGGAAAACACACATATAAAGGAAAAATAACTACAAAGAATGTTTTCAAGAAAAGCTTATACACCAAAGAAGATATCTCATCATCAGATGAAGATGAAGTCAGTGACAATGAGATAGGAAGAGTTCTATTCATGGCAGGAAAAGACTCTGAAAAAGAAGACTTCGTAGAAAAATATGAAGAAGCCGAAGAAGAATGTGAAGAAGTTGAAGAAGAAATTGAAGAGGCAGAAGTTGACTATTGAGAGGAATTAATGTGTCTCATAGAAGTTATTAGAAGATAAAATAAGAAAAAAAATCAACTACAAGCAGAACTAGACAAGAAAAATGACACTCTAGAACTAGAACAAATGATCACAAAATTGAAGGCTCAAATAGAGAAGATAAAATAATTGAAGAAGCACTCAAAGAACAACTAGAAGAAAAGGACAATATCATTGGAAACTTGGAAGCAGAGGTTGTCACACTAAGAAATGATATTCAAAAGAAAAATATGTAGAATAGCTCAAAAGTTCTGGATGACATTATCAACAGTCAAAAATCTCATCTTGACATGTCTGGACTTGGATACAATTGGACAGAAAAGGGATCAAGCTCCAAAACAAGAGAGAAAGAAACAAATCCAAAGAGCTATGCAGAAACAATCAAAGAGGATAGGAATATATACAAGGAAGATTATAGGGACACTCCTCCACCAAGAAGAATCAAATTTCAGAAACAACAATAGACAAATAAGCCTCAAGAAGAAGAAGGATTCATAAGAGCACCTCCTTTCATAATATCTTCAACTCCCAGGCATCAAACTATATTTTTTGGTTTATGTTATGGATGTAATAATTTTAGACATAAAGCTGTGAATTGCAGAGCTAAAAACATGAACAATAACAACTTTGAGAGTTATACACAAAGGGATTATTCAAGGAGACCTAGTGACACACAAAGAAGAGGTTACAATAGGTTTGAATCTTTGAGCATTGAAGTGGAATGTTACAAATGTAACAATTTTGGACACATGGCCAAGGATTGGAGAATGATAGTCCCTCCTAAAGAACCTTAATAGAATAAAAACAGTCACAAACAAGAACCTCAGAAAATGACATGGATAAGAAAGAAAGATTAGTATAACAATGAAGAATGCACATTTACTCTACAAGCTAAGTAGAAGAAACTGTTGAAAAGTCAACAATAAACATGTGTCTAGTTTACTTTTCCCTTAAATAAATTAGACAATAAATATTAATCTATTATTTCATTCATAACTGAGTGATTTGGATTTGTAACAGAATTATAAGTGTAGTTAAGTAAGTTAAGATCAGTTGTACTAGTTGTAACTAAACATGCACTAGTGAGAGTTTAGTTAATCAGTGAACTCAAATGCAACTGAAGATTCGCCATGGTTAACTACATGCATGTCAGATCTAGTGGAGACCCAGTTGAAATAAAAGGTGAACAGGACAATTTGGCTATCAGTTGTGATTTGATCACACATGCAGTGGATATCCTTATGAGCATGTGCAAAACTAGGCAAATTGTAATTCATTGTGAGAATTCGAATTGCAGAGATTGTGCAGAGGAGGCAAGCTGTCTGGACACGGAAATTGGCACATGTATTTGCTGATTTGTGTATGACAGTGTGAGATGATTGTATTGTATTGAGAGCTCTTGGATTAGAGTTTTGTATGAGATTGTTTCATGATTCATGATATACATAATATATGATAGTGGGATTTTTAGCTTTACGCTTTCCCGAAAAATCTTTTGTGTTATGTGTTCTTGATATTTCACTTTGTGATTGTGGTTGTGATCATGGTTTAATTTTCTGCAAGAATAATAGTAGAAGCGATTCTATTTTTAATAGTGGCATAATTGTTAGATTAGGAGAATCACATAAAATACTTAATTTGTATTGAAATTTCTACATGGTATCAAAGCCACAGAGGCCATGGAGTCACGGAAGTGAGGTGTGGACATAATTTCATTCTTGCAGGTCCCATCTCTAGTAGGGTGCAAACTTTAGTATTGTAGACTACGCTCATTTCTCAGAGAAGAAATTATCGCACCCTAGACAATGGCAGGGTGCGAACCTCAAGGTGATTCTCGCAGGCTTCTTAAGGGATATGTGTGAACTCCCCTCACCCTATAGTGAAGTAGGGTGTGAACTTCCCAGGCAAGTTCACAGGCTACACACAAGCAGGGTGCGAACTTCCCTCAAGCTGCTCTCAGATGGCGTGCAAACCTCCCAGAGCAAGAGGAAAGGCAACGGTTGAGTTTTGTGGTTGGATAACATTCAAATTTGCAAGATTTTCTTGGTGCAACAGCTGATTCAAGATCGAAATGTCTTTCAATGGCTTGAGGTTGGAGTATGCATTCGAGGGAAGCTTGAACTACATTTCTTGGAAGGACAGGATGGAAGTAGTGCTCGAAGACAATGTCTTGAAGGGTTACATTGACAACGATGTTTCTAAGCCGGATGCGATAGATATTGCAAATCTTGATGCATGGCAAAAGAAAGTGGTGAAGGCAAGGAGGATTCTGTTGGACGGAGTACGAGACCACATTGTCTCAAGCCTCCATGGGAAAACCACACCACATGCAATGTGGAAGGTTTTGACGGATCTATTCCAAAATAGTAGCAACCATAGGAAATTTTCATGCAAAGATAAACTCAGGAAGATCAAGATGTAGAAGGGCAACACCATTCCAAAATATCTCACGAAGTTTGTCCAATGTCGAGATAAGCTTGGAAGTGTGGGAATAACAGTCGCTGCTGATGATTTGGTGAGATTGGTGCTCCTAGGGCTTCCTAAGAGTTGGCACAGTTATCAAGAATCTATCAATGGAACGGAAAAATTGTCAGATTAGGAATGACTATGGTCGGATATAGTGCAAGAGGAGTTTAGGTGGAACACCAGAGATGGATCTTCATCAAAGCGTGATGATGAAGAGAATTTTTCTTTGACTACCAAGGCAAGGAAAGGGAAAGGGAAGAAATTCCATGCAAAATACGAGTCTAAAGTCAAGAAGCTCGATTTGTCCAAAGTGAAGTGTTTTCACTATCACAAACATGGGCATCTCGCTACTAACTGTCCATAGAAGAAGAAGAACAATATGGTTGTTGGAGATGCAACTGGTGAGGCTCTTGTCTCACAATTTGAACTTGACTTCCCTTTGATCGCATGCATGGCTTCAAGTTCATCGAGATCGGTGTGGTATTTAGATAGTGGCGCTTCCTTCCACATGACAGGAGATAAAGAGTCCTTCATTGACTTGGAGGAGAAAGATCTCAGAATGCATATAGAGATGGGTGATGATAGACAATACAATGCAACTGGTATTGGTACCATTATCATTCAGAGGGAGTTAGGTAAACTATTTCAATTGAAAAATGTTATGCATGTTTCAGGTCTGAAGAAAAACTTGGTCTCAGTCGCAATGTTGGAGGACATAGGCTATGATGTTGTTTTTAGCAGTGGAAAATCCTACCTACGACATAAAGAAATAGGTCAATTCAAGAATATAGGGATTCGAGTTAAGAATCTCTACATGTTGGAGGTAGATGGCTGCAGTTCCATGATAGGCACGGAAGAAAAAGTGGTGAGATGGGATGAGGGTGAATTATGGCACAGGAGATTGGGCCATCTTCATCATGGAGCATTGAAAATCATGCAACAAATATCTACTGGACTTCCAAGGGGAACACTTGCTCAGTTAGATCAGTGCAAGGGGTGCACCCTGGGGAAGTATGTAAAGTCCACCTTTCATGAAAAGGAGAACCATGCTTCAGTGATCCTGGAGAGAATTCACATGGATGTGTGTGGACCATTATCGGTTGCTTCAACAACAAAAAACAGGTATTATGTTATTTTTGTTGATGACTTTTCTCATAAATGTTGGATATTCTTCATGCAGAAGAAGGATCAAACATTCTCAAAGTTCTATGAGCTTAAAGCATTGGTGGAGAAAGAGTCGGGGAAGCAAGTGAAGGCTCTACGGAGCGATAATGGTGGAGAATACATCTCTAATGAATTCAAAGACTTATTCATTAGAGAAGGAATTCGAAGAGAACTCATAGCGCCTCATAACCCACAGAAAAATGGGGTCATGGAGAGAAATAATAGAACAATCGTGGGTGTAGCACGAGAAATGTTGCATGATCGGGGCCCACCAATGCATTTGTGGGTAGAAGCATGCAATACTGCGTTTTATGTGCAGAACCATTGTCCTCATAGAGTACTGGGCATGAGTACACCTGAAGAATCTTTTACTGGTAAGAAACCTAATGTTTCTCATTTTAAAAATTTTGGCTCCTCTGTTTATGTGCATGTGACCAAGGATGCCAGGAAGAAGCTGGAACCGACTATTGAAGTTGGGATATTTGTGGGGTACATAGAAACACCCCATAATTATCGTGTGTATTTTCCAAACAGTAAGATGACTATTATGCAATGGGATATAAAATTCGATGAGGGGAAAGCCATGTTGTTGTCGCTTGAGAGGGAGCTAGACTTGCATGAATAAGAGGAACTGTTGGTTCCCAAAGATGAGTCTCAAGATGTGGACCAGCCACATGAAGAGGTTCATGGAGTGGAGGAAACCACTCAAGTAGAGCCATCTATCAGAAATGGTAGAAAGCACACCACGAAAGATGACAGATTGAGACTAGATGATGCACAGAATGTAGGAGCCCTTACTTCATAGCGCAGACAGATACAGTCTCCTAATCGATTTGGTAGATACATGGATCTCATGAGAAAATGTATTGTGACTAAACCATCTTCCTTTCAGAAAGAAGTGCAGGACCCCACTTGGGTTGATGCTATAATAGAGGAGTATGACTCCATTGTCAAAAACAGTGCATGGGATATTGTCCCAATAACGGTCGACAAATCAGTGGTAGGTTTGAGATGGATCTACAAGGTAAAGCAAGCTGCTGATGGAAGTGTGGAGAAATACAAGGCTGGGTTTGTGGCTCGGGGATTCTCACAGATCGAGGGGATAGATTATGATGATACCTTTGCACTTGTCTCAAGGTACTCTTCCATAAGATCCATCCTTTCACTCTCAACGCAGATGGGTTGGTGCATTCATCAGATGGATGTTAAAACTGCGTTCCTCAATAGGATCATTGAGGAAGAAGTGTACATTGAACAACCATAAGGTTTGAGACCTTTGACAGAGATTCACATGTGTCTAGACTCAAGAGAGAATTGTATGGGCTAAAGCAAGCACCCCATGCTTGGTACACTCAGATAGACAACTATTTCACCAGATTGGGCTTCACCAAAAGTGAAGCGGATGCAAACCTATACCAAATTGTGGTGGAGGGTAAGATTTTAATCATTGTGCTTTATGTTGATGATTTAATACTGACTGGTGATGAGCAGCTGATACAGTCATGCAAGGAAGACCTTGCAAAAGAGTTTGAGATGAAGGATTTGGGCCTTCTTCAATATGGCAGCGAGATGGTGAAAATTTTGTGTCTCAAGGAAAGTATGCAAGGGAGATACTATGTAAGTTTCACATGGAGGGTTGCAAACCCATGGATACTCCTCTTCTAGGAAACTGGAGGAAAGAGGATGCTACTTATGGAGAAGTAGTGGATGCTACTGTCTATCGATAGTTAGTGGGTTTGCTAATGTATTTAGTGAACACGAGACCGGACATTTTATATGCGGTTAACCAACTAAGTCAAGCGATGGTTAAGTCTACCAAACTCTTTTGGAAGGTGGGTAAGAATGTCTTGAGATATCTGAAGGGCGCATATGAGTATGGATTATGGTATAGACAAATAGATGAGGTGAAGTTGCATGGATTCATGGATGCAGATTGGGCAGGAAGCCCAATGGACAGAAAGAGCACATCAAGTTGGATCTTTAGTATCAGATCTACAACTGTTTCTTGGTACAATAGGAAACAGAGATCCATGGCACTTAGTTCAACGGAAGCGGAATACATGGTAGGGAGTCAAGCTGTATGTGAGGCTATCTGGATGAGAAAGATCTTGGTTGGTTTGTTTGGTTCTCATTTAGATCTGACAGTGATTTATTGTGATAATCAGAGTTGCATTAAACTCTCTATTACTCTTGTGTTTCATGACAGATCTAAGCATATAGATATCCGATATCATCATCTCAGATATTGTGTACAGTGGAAGATCATGTTTCTTCAATACATTCCTATGGAAGATCAGGGTGCATACATTCTGACAAAGGTGCTCACTAGGAGAAAATTTGAATATCATAGAGATAGGATTGGGGTGAAGGGTAATCCCTTTCTTGTTGAGAGGGAGTGTTGAAAATCCAACAAGAAACATGTGTCTAATTTACTTTTCCCTTAGATAAATTAGACAATAAATATCAATCTATTATTTCATTCATAACTGAGTGAGTTGGATTTGTAACAGAATTATAAGTGTAGTTAAGTAAGTTAAGATCAGTTGTACTAGTTGTAACTAAACATGCACTAGTGAGAGTTTAGTTAATTAGTGAACTCACATGCAACTGAAGATTCGCCATGGTTAACTACATGCATGTCAGATTCAGTGGAGACCCAATTGAGATAACAGGTGAAAGGGACAATTTGGCTATTAGTTGTGATTTGATCACACATGCAGTGGATATGCTTATGAGCATGTGCAAAACTAGGCAAATTGTAATTCATTGTAAGAATTCAAATTGTAGAGATTGTGCAGAGGCAAGCTATCTAGACATGGAAATTGGCACATGTATTTGTTGATTTGTGTATGACAGTGTGAGATGATTGTATTGTACTGAGAGCTCTTGGATTAGAGTTTTGTATGATATTGTTTCATGATTCATGATATACATAATATATGATAGTGGGGTTTTTAGCTTTACGCTTTCCCAAAAAATCTTCCGTGTTATGTGTTCTTGATATTTCACTTTATGATTGTGGTTGTGATCGTGGTTTAATTTTCTGCAAGAATAATAGTAGAAGAGATTCTATATTTAACAGTGGCGTAATTGTTAGATCAAGAGAATCATAGGAAATACTTAATTTGTATTGAAATTTTTACAGAAACACAGTTGGTATGTTGATAGTGGATGTTCAAAACACATGCCAGGTGATAAATACAAATTTATTACATTATGAAAAGAAAAAAATGGATCAGTCTCCTTCAGAAATGATAATTCATCCAAAATCATTGGAGAAGGGACAGTTAAAATTGGGAACAAGAATGAAAAGGCACAAAATGTTCTACTGGTAGAAGATATGAAACATAATCTTCTAAGTGTGAGTCAAGTGTGTGACCAAGGTCATAAACTTACTTTCGATTCAGAAAAGTGTGAGATAAGAAAAGAAGGTTCAGGGAAATTGGTCGCTACAACTGCAAGAATGATACAGGTGGATATTGGTGGCCACCCACCTATTCCACTTGGACCCCCACCATTGCTTCTTTCAGTTTTTCAGTTTCCACACAGTTTACTATTTTTAGCAGTTTTTTGGGTCCTAAACTTCTGGAGTCGTTTTGAGGCCTTAAACAATGTTTTTTTGGGAAAATAGGGAGAAACAAGGATCATAGATCTTGTTTCTCACCCAAAAGTTGTAGTCCTCAGATAGATCTTTCTAACAAGGTATAGAATGTGTCAAATAGAGATCGTATGCCAAAGTTACGTCCCCAGGAAGTTGATGTACCAACTTACCCAAACGGGGCCCATAGTCTTGGCGTTTCATCTCCTAGGGTTAGGTCTTTGGATTTTTAGGGTTTTGCATTATTTCTCAATAATAATAGGCCTTTGAGCCTCATTGTAACACAGTTCAGAGGCGAGTAGCCACCACATATCTTCTCAGAGATAAGCTACCAGCACCCTCGCTAGTTTATTTACATTATGTCTGTAAGCATATTTCAGTCATTTGTTATGAATGAAATGAAGTCTTATTTCTGGTGCATCTCTATGTTTATGTGTATTTCTGTATTTCATTGTGTTCCTACATAAATCCGGATCAAAGAAATTCAAACAACATATATTTGTTAAGTGAAATTGGAAATGAAAAGTGTTGTCTAGGAAAGGAAGATGAAAGTTGGCTATGGAATAAAAGAATGGGTCAAATGCATTTTGATAACCTTGTCAAAGTCAACAAAAGAGAAGCAGTCAGAGAAATGCCCCAGATCATGAAACAAACCAACACTTTATGCAAGCATTGTCAACAAGGAAAGCAAACAAAGATTAGGTTCAAATCAAAGGAATATTCAACAACAAGACCTTTGGAAATTGTGCACACTGATCTAGTTGGACCAACTACAACAAAGGGCTTAAAAGGTGAAAAATACTTTATGTTATTAGTTGATGATTATACAAGAATGACTGCAGTTTTCTTTTCAAGGACAAGCCAGAAGCTTTTGAAAACTTCAAGATATACAAGGAAATGGTTGAAAATGAGATGGATTCAAGAATCAAATGTTTGATATCTGATAATGGCGGAGAGTTCACTTCAAAGGAGTTTATGGACTACTGTAGCAGTCATGGAATAAAAATGCAATTCTCCAATGCTAGGACACCTCAACAGAATGGAGTTGTTGCAAGAAAGAACAGGACAACACAAGATGATCTGAAAAATAGAAGGCTGACTTGTTATGCTATGCAAACACCATCTACTTCATGAAAAATAAAACTTTACAGGACCTTGCTCCATGTTTTAAAATATGCAAGATAAATTATGTGCCAAGTTTATGCATCTTCTTTTAAATGTTTATGTGTGAGGATATGTTCTTTTAGATGGTTAAATATGTACTTTAAATAAATACACAACAACACAACTTGCAGCAAATAAACCATAAAACTCACAACAATAAAAGCATGATAAAGGAGTTCACCCCTCTCCGAGCTACATCTCCTTGAGCCTCCATTAATGGACTTGGCTCTCTGGGATTAATTTTTCAAAAATTATTTTACAAGATGTTTCTCAACTCCAATGGAAAAAAAGACTGTACCATTGGGATCAGAACACATAAAAACCCCAAAAATGACTAACAAAACTCTGAAAATGGATCATGGCTCATCCGGGCATGACCTCTTCTACATGTGGCCATAAGCTTCACTAAGCTTCTCTTTAGAAAAAACACTTGTAAAAGTCTTCAAAATCCTCTGAAACCTGTCCCAATGTGTTCAGAGCATAAAAATTAGCCAAAAAAGACTATTCAGTCACAAAAAACAAACTTGGACTCACCAAAACATGACCTCAATCAATGAGGGCTTCAAGCTCCCTGGAGCTTCCTGAAACTTAAATGGTTTATAACCTGCATAAGAAGTCTTCAAATGGCTGTGAAAATAGTTCCAATGGATTCAAAACATCCAAAAACCCCTAGCTGGGATTTTACAACACCTCATTTGGCCAAAAAATGAAGAATATAGGCCTCTTGCCATTCTCTTCCTTCAAGCTTGTTGGCTCTGGTTCGCCAAAATACACTTCTGTGTGCTTGAACCCAGAACACGCTCCAAATTTGTGTTTAAACCCAACAATGATGCATAACTGAAAAATTGTGCAAACCATCGAACAGTTAGGGCACGCCCAACCCCTAACCACCAAAGCCTTGAGCATATGGGTAAGCACCCGAAACCATGGGCTAACCATTTCTTTGAAAACCCCGCGCGCACAGAGACAAGGTCACATGGGTTGACACATAAGACCGGGGGCTATAAATTTGTTTGTAATACATGTGCAAAAGGGTCATATGGTAATAAGCATGTGAACGGGGGCTGGGGCTTAGCCCCAACCTTGTCCGCGCCCAAACATTAATACATGCAAATTTAAATATATATGAAATAGTATATATAACAAGCAACAAAGTATGGCGCATTGGTAACATGGACTTTGCAAAGGCTTTACATGGTGGGGAGGTCCAGGGTTCGATCCCCACAGACTCCATATTATTTTGACCCAATAACCAATTCAACGGTGCCACGTGGCAGCCCATGACTGGGCCACGTGGCACCAAACCACTAACCAAAAACTCCCACATTTCACATCATGATTAGCCCAACTGTCAACCAATCCAAAACTGCCATGTCACCTCTGCCACGTCAGTGTACGATTTCTACCATGTCATCATGTACGACCTATGTCACGTCAACATGTATGGTCATGCCACATCAACATCCGTATGGACTGTACGGACTGCACAGTCAGCATCCCTTTTTTTACCTGTTTGACGATTCGAACAGATCACGATATCTCTCGCTCCCAATATCCGTTTGAGATGAAATGAGTTGCATTGGATTTGTGACGATGAGGGATACACACCCGTTTGTTTTGAGGCAATTTCGAGAACATTGATTTTTGAGCTACAATTTGACCCCTAGTCCAGATTTTGATCACACCTTCCCACTAAAAGGCTTTTGGACCCACAAAAGCTTATGATTATCTGTATGAGATTCAATACACCTCTATTTTCAAGTTCTATCAACTGATTCTACTTGAAAAGTCTTTTCGTGTTAAGCCCTAATATTGGC
>CBVK0103393171.1:0-11601 GCA_900067695.1 Picea abies | reverse complement strand
CCCTCTTTTATTCTTTTTCTTTCTTTTCCTTTTCTTTTTTCTCAAATTATCATTATTGCATGGGGCTCTATTCAATTTCTTTTATGCCCTCTTTTATTCTTTTTCTTTCTTTTCCTTTTCTTTTTTCTCAAATTATTTGAAGAATGAAAAATTATTTGGCAACCAAAACAATAAAAGGATAAAATCTTCAGTCACCATTTGATCCTATAAATTATAGGGTTAAAACAGTGGCTCCACCTGGGGATGGTACTCTCCTTGTGAAGTGCCAAGAATATTGTTTCCTGATGTTCTGAAAACTTAGTGCCTTCTTTGCGGGTTTCAACCATCCGATCAAAGTTATTCACTTAAAAACTTGTAAGTAAAATGAAATGATTTGTACAATGGAAAGGTGTGACCAAAGGTCCCTACTGAGGAGGAGAATAGTGCTTCAACATTCTGCCATTTACAGGTCCTCTTGGAAGACTGGTCCCATCGCTGTTGTTGAGCATAAAAGCATTATTTCCTCTGAATGCTTGAATCATGTAAGGTCCCTTCCATAGATTGTCGAATTTTCCATGCCTCCCCTTATCTTCATTTCGAGCATCCCACCTTAGAAACAAATCACCTAGCTCAAAGTCATCTTCTTTAGTTCTTTTATCGAAGATCCTTTTAATGCTCTCCTGGAAAACCTGAGTTTTGTTGTATACTTCTTCTCTAGATTGTTGCAAGTGGATAATCTGGTTTATCCTTCTTTGGGAGTCGTTCGGCTCGTCTTGCATCTCTTGCAACAATTTCATAACGAGAACCCCTAAGGAGGTAGGAAAAATCACTTCAGTGCCATAGACCAACTGATATGGAGACATACCAATTGACCTCTTAGTGGTCAATCTATCGGCCCACAGTGCGAAAACCAGCTTGTTATTCCATGACTTTTTGTTTTCTTGCAACATCTTCTTAATAGTGTTCAACAGGGTTTTATTGGATGACTCAGCTAGGACATTTCCCTAAGGGTAATAAGTTGTGGAGTGTCCAAAACTGATATGATACTGGTTGAAAAAATCTATGAGCTTCTTAGACAGGAATGCAGCTGCATTGTCAGTTATGATTTTTCTTGGACACCCAAAATGAGACAAGATATTATTTTCTAGAAATTTAATAATGACAGAGTCAGTAGCTTGCCTGCTTGGTACAACTTCAATCCATTTTGTGAAATAGTCCGTAGCAATAAGAATCCACATGTGCTGGCCGGAAGAGGGAGGATGTATTTCTCCGATAAAGTCTAATCCCCATTGCTAGAAAGGAGCTTCAACAGATATTGGTTTCAGGGGAAAAGGAAGGAGCTTCTTTTTTCCCTTGAACACATGACATTTATGGCACGAAGTCACTTTCTAATGCACATCAATGAATAGTGTAGGCCAATAGAACCCAACTCCGAGAATTTTATTAGTTGTGGTATTCCATCTCAGGTGCCCACCACAGTCTCCTGCATGAAAATCCTGCAATACTTTGTCAACTTCATCCTTTAATAGAAAATTCAAAAAAATACCTCTAGGATCCTTCCAATAAAGATTGCCTTCTAGAATGCAAAATTTTAATGCTTTCAATTTCAAAAACCTAGCTTTAGTTTTGGTTAGACCAGGGGGAGCTTGTAAGTTATGCAAAACAAATATTGGGTCTACGTACCATGGAGAGTTCAAAAATAGCTCTTTCACGCTTGGAGTTGCCTGCTCTCTCTATTCATCTATTGCAGCTAAGAAATTAATATCAAGAGCATGAAAATTACAGCCATTAACTTTGCTAGACCTTGAACTTTAATCAGTTTAGTAGGCTTAATCTCTATGTCATACTCCAGAATAATAGCGATCCATTTCCCTCTTCTATCATCTGGATTTTCCTGGGTTAAAATATCCTTTACTACGACATTCAGAACATATGCAATGGTGTGGGAATGGAGAATATATACTCTAAAATACTTTATGGCTTTTACCAAGGCAAAATCTTGTTTCTCCATTATTTTATAATTCAAAGCAACATCTCTTAAAGATTTACTGAAAAAGGATATGGGTTGTTCATACCCTTCGATGTTTTTCTATAGTAATACTGTTGCAATGGTATGTTCAGAAGCGAAAGAGAAAAGGTAAAAATATTTGGTGAAGTCAGGACTGATCAAAATTGGAGCCGGTGTGAGTGCATGTTTAACTTGTTCAAAAGACTGCTTGGATTTAGTGTCCCATTTTATTTTGTGTCCTTTTGTAACATGTTGGTGATGTTCCTGAGAAGCTTAGCCAAGTTAGGTATGAATCTTCTCAGGAAATTTATTTTTCCAATGAAGGATTGTAACTCTTTGATATTCCTTGGGTGTTCCAGTTTCTGAATGGCTTATATTCTGTTGGGATCTATCTTAATTACGTCCTTAGATATTATGTGCCCCAACAATTTACCTTCTTCTAATTTGAAAAGGATTTTCTTAGGATTTAGAGAAATCCCAAATTTCCTGCATTTCTCAAACACTTGTCTGAGATGTCATAAGTGCTCTTCATCAGACTGGGAATAAAAAGTTACATCGTCTAGATAAATAACAATAAACCTGCCAAGTTCTTCCACAAAAGAGATGTCCATCTCTCTTTGGAAAGTGTCCCCAACATTCATCAAACTGAATTTCATTTTCACATACATGAAGGTACCCCAAGGTGTTGTGAAAGTTGTTTTCTCTTGATCATCTGGGTGAACGAGAACCTGGTTGTAGCCTGAGAAACCATCCAGTAAGGAGATTCGGATGGATCCAACTACCTTCTATAATATGTGGTCCATTTTTGGCAGTGGGTAGTTTTCCTTTAGGGAAACCTTGTTCAGGTTTTGGAAATCAATGCAAAGCCTGATTTCCCCAGTTTTCTTTCGAGTTGGGACTAGATTTGAAACCCATTTGGAAAATCGTGAGGGAACTATGATTTTAGCATCGTACATATTTTTGAATTCTTTTTCTATAAGGGGAAGTAACTTGGGATTGATTCTCCTAAGTTTCTGTCTGAAAGGTTTTTGATCTTCTTTTATTGGGATCCTATGTTGTATGATGCTTGTGTCATAAGATTTTAAGTCTTCATAACCCCAAGCAAACACGTCCACATATTCCTTGAAAAGCTCAATGTATTTGAGGTTTTGCTCAAGGGATAAAGATTTGGAAAGTTTTACCATCTTGGGTTTCTCTTTTGTCCCTATGTTACAGTCTTCAACCTCTTTACGACTGGCTTCAATTTTAGGTTTTTTAGCTACATCATTAAAATCAAATAAGTCTTCTAGCAGAACTAAACCCCTAGGTAAAACATTACTCTTTAAATGCAAAACATCAGAATCTATCACATCTTCACCTGATTCTTCTGAATCTATTTTATTTACACTATTATTTCCAAAAAAAGATTTATTTACATTTTCATCATCGTTTTCTAAGTCTATGTTTGTACACTCAAAATCATTTTTGCATTGTAAAAAATCTTCAATTCAGTCATCGTTCCCAAATACCTACCAGTATCTGATGTTGTTCGGGATAGTCGTTCTGCACTTCACCTCCACTATGTATGGGTGAGTGGAATGAAAATGTATCTTCCATGTAGCTACTAATGTAGCTAAACCATCTACTAAAATGTTATGTCCCCTGGGAATCACCTGCAAATCAATTTCTGTGAAGCATTGAAGGGCATCCAAAAAAGAATTTCTATAAGCTATAAGCCTGGGATGTTTTGTTGCATACTCACCTTTAATTTGTTTGATAATTAATTCAGAATCACCTCTTACCATGATTTGTTTGGCACCAACCTTCTTTAGTAGTTTCAGACCGAGCGTCAAAGCTTCGTACTCAGCTATGTTGTTAGTGCATTGAAAATTTAGTTTGTAAGAATGGTTCTCCGAATACCTAGATTTCTGATTATGCAACCAGACTCCTGCTCCAGCTCCCTATTTGCTTATAGATCCATCAAAGTCCATGCTCCAGAAATCTACTCACAATTCTTCACTTATTACGATTTTCTTCCCTTTTGCCTCAGTGATTTCTTGGCCTTCGTTCAGGTCAAATGTATCTTATTCTAGCTGAGTGATTTGTTCTTCCATATCATTGTCATTATACATGATGAAGGAATCTACATAAGAGTGTGTAGAGTACAGAAGATGGTTATGTGGATTTTCTTGACTGTTGACCATACATTTCATCAGCATCTCTCTGTATAGTCTTCTCTATTGTCTGAATACTGGGATGGTGGCATATGACATATCCAACTGCAACGTGGCCTTCAATTTAGCCCCCCAAGACCTGGACAATAACATGCCATATTTCAAGGGAATGTCCATGACCACAACATCCATAACCATGTTTTTTGTTGGAATCTGAACTAGGGTGATGCATAAGTCTTTGATTACCCCGATGCATCTAACTTTGCTGGAGTCAAAAGAGTGCAAATCTTTGTAGGGCCTGGTGACCTCGAGTCCCAGTTTTTCATCACTACTTTAGGCATCAGGTTGTGGGAAGCACTTGAATCTAACATAGCATTGTGCAGAATCAGGTCATGTATATTAAGGATGATGTAAAAAGGAGCGACAACACCAGTGTCAGTCTAACCATCAACTTCAGGGCCACACAGGAGTTCAGGTTGATCATCGGTAAGATTTATTGTGTCTGAATGATTCGCGGATCCGACAATTAAGGACTTCGTGCCTATATCAAGCTCAATGCTCAATGCTTTGATCACCTGCGATCATTAAGTGTCCTTACTCATCAACTCGGAAAGGGAAATAGGGATCTTCACTTTGGCTAATTCCCCTTCAAGGATGAAAGGAATAGGTGCTCTGCTTTGGCTCAACAATTCTGGTCTGTCCACCATAGTTTTTTGGGCATAAGTACTTGGTCGATTGGTTGATGAAACCTTAGTCTACATTGATCTTTGTAAAATAGTAGGGTTTCTTTTTGTTGGAGGTTCAACATTACCTTTCTCATGGATATTCTTGGTAGAAGGCTCAGAGGTTTTCTTGGTTTCGACTATTTTCTTCATTTTGGTTACCTTTTTTGGGGAATTTTCATCTATCTTTTTGCTTCACAGATTGTACTGCCTGTGTACCTCCAAAATGGCGTTTTCAAATGCCTGTTGATCTGTCTCCTTGGCTTTGTCACTTATATCTATTTGAGAAAGAAGAAAAAGCTCTTGCTCTTCCTGAGTAAGGAAGATGGCTTCGTTGTCGTGAATGCCCATGAGGTTTATATGTGTGTCATATAATTCTTCAATTGTCTCTTCACCTTCATCGGTATAATTTTCTTGTAGGGGTGTTTTGATCTGTTGATCATGACCTCTCTTTTCTCTTTGATCCCTAGGATCTCTCTGCCTAATTTGAGGAGGGTTTCTTCTGAAGTTAGGATTCTAAATTTGTGGAGCCATTGGGTTTTCTCTAGGAGGATTTATTTTGGCTATAGTAAGTCTTTCCATCATCCTTTCCATTGCTCTAGCTAAGGAATCCAATTTGGCATCAGAAGAGGATGTGGAAGGTTCCTCTTTAATCGTGACTCTCCTCTCCATCCTCTGCCATGCCCTTCTAGCTAACAGGTTGGCCTCCACACTTATTGCACTTTTTTGCATGTCCTCAAGAGTGGTAGAGTTTATTTACCTTAATTGATATGACATATTAGCATCGAAACCGTCAGGGAATTTTATCAACGCCAAACCTTGTGGAGGTTTAATGTCAGTTGGAATTGCATTGTATAGATTGTTGAAGTGGGTGTAGTAGTCCTGTACTGTCTCTCCTTGATTCCTTCTGATGTTTTCGTATTCTGACAAGATCTGGAGAGGATTTTTCTTTACCTCCCATATATCCAGAAAAATTATTTGAAACGCTGCAAGGTCGATCACTGATGCAGCACGTAATCCTTTGTACCATTTCTTAACATTCCTAGTCAGACTCTGCGCAAATAATCTCATTTGAATGTTAGCTTCATCCACTTCCTGCAAGTCAAAATAGTCATTCATTTTATCAACGTGTTGTTGTGCATTCAAGGGCCCAGTACCATCGAACTGTGGAAGTCTTGTTTGATAGTTCTGGAGCATGGCATGTAAAGGTGTAGCCAACACTAAGGGAGCATATCTAGTCGCCATGATAGGTGGAGGAGGCAGGACAACAACTTGGATGATAGGTGGGGTGGTGACAGAAGATGAGGAGGATGAAGGACTAGTAGGCACAAAGTGAGCAGGTTGAGGTTTTACAGAGGCTGCAGCGATAGATATGGCAGAAAGTTTGATTGACTGTTGGAAATGGGCTTGGTGTACATATTGATCAAGATTCACTACCAAAATTTCTATCTTGTCGGATTCTCCAAGGAATATTTTATCAGGGTCCGCCCTAGAAGATGGTAATTCAAGGGTCCAGGGTTGCAGGATGGTTCGATCTAAAATGGTTTCAGTCACAAAGCTATCAGATTTTGTTCTAAATAGGCTTTGTTCAAAAATGGTGTCAAATTCAAGATCTTGAAGGGCAACAAGTTCCTCTCGAAGAGAAGAGGACCTGTGAAGGGGACTATGACTCCTCAAACTTTCTGCAATGGTCTTCTTTTTGAGTAATTGTTTTGGATTATCAGTTGCTACTGCAGGTTCTAGGTCTGGGTGAAATCGAGTATAAGCTCTTTTAGGAGCCATATTTTTTAATTTTATATATTTTTATTTTTATGAATCCGAGATTACTATGTACAAACTTTTAACAACCTATGAACATTATTTCTTTCTTAGATTTATAATTAGTTTCAGAAACAAAGTTTTCTTCTAGAGAAAAGAAAATGTGGGGTTGAAAGTTTGTTGTCCCCAGTATGGTCGCCACTATGTTAATGCTCTGTAAATTCCCAAAGGTTGTCAAAGTTGAAGAAATTTACCAGAGGTAACTTTATCCAACCACTTCAAAACTAGAATCTAGCCCTACCAGCTTCAGAGAGGGATCTCTCTTTATGATTTAGATATGTTTTTAACTTTGAGATGTTAGGCTAGTTAAATAAAATAAGATTGAATGGTTTGTTTTTATTTTTGTTAAGTTGGATGAAAAGGTTTTTATGCCTCCATTTGGCTATGGGGTATGTATTATAAAGATAGAGATCTAAATAGAAATTAAAAGATTCTTTTCACAGGGAAAGATAATGCATTCATTGGATTCTTTAGCAGTAAAGTGATGGATAGCAGAAAATATGAGAATATCTATTAAAGTAAAGAAGCATTTAAGAATTTCTTCACTGTAATATCAGAAAGATAAACATTAATATCTTTCAAAGTTGAAAACAGGGTATACAAAGATAAATCCTGCAACATGCGCTACTTTTAAAAGATTAGATTAGAAAACAATATGACAACTGAGCGAGAGAAACATTTAACATGGGAAAGTAAACATCACCAATGAATAACATGCGGGAATCCTGTGAAACATCCCTTTGTATTACTAGAAGATCTCCTGATAAACAATTACAGTCTTTATGTCTTACATGGCGTAAAGATCAACCCTTGGTACTTCAAAGTTTGAAGTATTTATAATCAAAAACTACATACGATCCTATCATTAAAGATCAGGACGTGGCAGTTCTAAATTTAGCTAACTAACTCAACAAGATACAAAAATTCAGGAACTGTTTGATGATGTGTTGAAATCTTCATGCTGATTTTTGGGGTAAACCATTAGTGAGTAATTTGCATGACTTCGTCTGATTAGATTGTTGACTGGTCTTGGACACCTCAGCTCTCACCCGATCAGATTGCATATCTGTTCCCATTGAAGGTAACTAGGAATGGTGACTTTGAGTAGTCTTCGGTATATTTCATCCATCTCTGTATACTTGGAAAAAGTTGGCCTGACGATGAAAATATACTGGATCTCGTGTTGTATGTTGATGTCTGACTGAAAAGCTTCTAAGAACGCCTTGCCCATTATATTGCCCTGTATTCCCAAGAACTTCGAGTTGTCTTTGGCCACTGTGGCTAGCTTCTTTTTATAATCAAAGAGTGTCATTAACTTGTCATTTATGACTTTTAAGATAGGGAGGCCTTTCTTCTGCAGAGCTTCATTTTTTCTCAAATATCTTTGCACTCCTGTGTCCATAATCTGGACCTTTTCCTCCAGCTGTAGAATTAGTCCTCTTTTGGTCAGAACCCTCTTGACCTTGAGGATGGTTTCCATCCTTTCTTCAATATTCAACTCCTCTAACTCTTCTCTGTTTTTTGAATTCAGAAATTTAATGATCTCAGTGGCTTCTGTGGGCATCTCTCCCAAGTCTCCTCTTATTCTCTCAATAGCCTGCTTGCTTATTTACACCAGTTTGTTTTGATCAAACATGATTTGTACCATAGGCCAGATTTCATTTATATATTTGGAGATATCCAACCAGACACTTTCCTTGGCCTCAACAAGTGTTTTGCCTGCCACTATTTCCTTTTGAAGTTGTTGCAATTCCTGTTTAAGCTTGCTTGATGTTTGTTTCTCATGGATTAATTGGTTTGGTAAGAAGAATTGAGTTCCTGAAGGTTCTCAACCTCCTTTTTAATTCTTCCAATCTCTATCTCTTGCAAGTTCATATCCTCCATGGATTTTGCCAATTCTATTGTCTTCTCCAGAGTTGTTAGTGGAGTTGCTGAGGGGATTCCCGCTGTAGATGTTGTGCTTACTGCAGATGTAAGTGGAAATGCACTCAATGGAATGACTTACATAGGCTTTGATTGTTCCTTCTCTTTCACTAACCTTTCCAGTTCTGCTTCCATCTCTTTCAACTGTGCATTCTGATCCATGATCAACTTGAGCATCTCATCCTTTTCCCCTTCTGCCTCAACTATCTCCTTTGCATGTGCATCTTCCATTGGTGGCAGTTTCAACTGTTTCCTCAGAGATGCTATATCAACATTGTTCTTTTTTAACATTTTCTCAACTGCTTTAAAATTCGAAGGGTCATACCAGATCTTGAGGACCAATTCTTCCAACATCTTAATTATGTTATCCTTTGCAAAGGATGATATCTTTTCTAATTTTAGCTATGTCTGAACATTGCTCAGAGATATCTGTAATTTGGCAGCCACAGTAAAAGCATGTTCCAATGTGGAGAAAACCATTTCTCTAGTTTTCCTATGCAGATCCATCTGATGAGTGGGATGCACATCTCTAGTATGAAACTCAAATGTTTCTCTTTTGTAATCAGTGATTGCTTTCGGATCCGGCACCTGTGCCTACAGAAAATCCATGTGCATTCTACCCTTCTCCGTATCGAATGCATACAACAGTCTGTGTTTTTCCATTGATGTCTATTTCCAAAACTGAGCATAAGTATTGTTGGTCAGCGTCTGATTTTTCTTTTTGATCAGGTCATACTTCTCAAAAATACTCAACTTTGGTCCAACTTTACTCGGCTGGTCAACTAGTGGAGTATCCGTAGGCTTCTTGGATGAAACTGTAGACATGATCTTTTTGTTTCTTGTGCTAATAAGTGACCGATCATCTTTCATACTTGTAGTGAATTGGATTTTTTTTTCACCAGTCGTGTCAAATGCATGACTGGCTTTTGGCCTTTTGGTGTGTAATTGGAAATCTTCAGCCAAGACTTTCGTGACAGAAGGTGAAGTATCCTTCCTGGATATTTTTTCTTTGGGAACCTGTGGTGTAGTTGTCTGTGAGATGGTGACCGAAGGGTCCTACTGTTCTATCTCTACTAGAGTGTTTGGCTCCCATTCTGTTTGATTTGCAAACTTCTCTATCTCAGGCTTGGGTGTATGAACATATGGAACATTTTTATTTTTAATCCTCATCTCAGAAATTATCCCACACAGATCATAGTGCCATATGAAACTGACATGAAACTTCATTTCTTTCAACAATCTGTATGCTTCCTCCCCGATGCCTCGGCTATCACGGATGAAAGACCCTATTTTCCCTTTAATTCTAAGCTGATGTTTCTTTTTAAGAGACACAAAATGTATGTCATCGGAGTTAATCATTTGCCTTATGTACTCCTGGGAAAATATCCTTACAGGCAGATACTTGGGCAGTTTATATGGAGCTAACTCGCATCCATATACTCTGATCTCGGTGTGGTTTTGGTAAAGATACCAGTCTCCATTTTTTGCAAGGTCTAAGAGGTGTAAGATCCTCTGAATCTCCTCATTTATTATTGGTTCAGGTCTGCCACTGAGCATGCTTACCACTGGGTGGTAAAACTTCTCGATAAACTATTTGAAACTGAATTTTATCTAAGTAGCGGAGTCCAAGATGTTACCGCCTATGGCCTCCCGTCTTTGTCCATTTTCTGCATTGAAAAGGAGAACCTGACTGCTTGAAAGAAAGTGAACATGTAAGCCAGTATTGAGGAATACTGGAACATGCCCTTTGTGGAAAAAATTGAAAAATGCTCGTGAATACTGTCCACCAGGAAAGTGTTGTAGTCGAACTGAGTGGTAGGTTTTTCTTCTGTGGAGAAAATGGACAAAAAACCCAATATGGTTTCATCCACCCATTGGTCTGAAAAATAACCGAGTAGAGCACAGAGGGATGAAATGACTTGGTTTCCCTTCTCTGAGAATAGGGAGGAAGGATATGGGGGATTTGTCTTGGGGAGTTGAGCAGCCTGTGGGAGAAAAAACTTGAAAATCTGGGCTCTCTGAGGGAAAGATAGTTTCTGGTACAACTTCGTTATGACTTCAATATTAAAAGGGGAGGTAGATTCAGTTCTGGGTATTTGCATCATCTAATCAATGGCCTCTGGTGTGATGAAGAACATAGTTTCTCTTGATGAAGATACTATGGCTCTCTGGTCGGGGAGGTAATGAGCCTGGAATTTGAGGCAAAATTAAGGGAAATGGTGAACCTGGGGGAAAAGATACAGAGGAAGGTCAAACTCCCAGAGCCCAATTTCATCACTCTGATCTAAGAAATTCTCTTTGAGCCATGACTGCAAATCCACGAAGTCAAATTCACACCTAGTGTCTGTGATTAAATGATCTTTTTCGTCCAAATGGATCCTGTCGAGATCAACAGGAGGCAGGAGGAAAGGATTTTCCTTGGCTTCTGCTTTCTTGGATTTTGGCGCCATCACTATGAAAATACCTGCAATTCAAAAAAAATGTTAGTGGGGATGAATGTGGTTTTGGATGAATGACTGGAACGGAGGTAAGACAGGGATAAAATATCTGGTGTGAGTAAAAAGTAAGCAATGGGAGAATGAAGGAAAAGAGTAGTTTTGAGCAAACGAATACCCGTTGGGCGCGGGGGATAGATCAACAAGCTAACAGATAAGTTAGCCTGTAATAAATGGCCAACCAATCTTTTGGAGCATGAGATGGCAGGTAACATTGAATGACGAATACAATCGGGTGACATGGAGGGTGTTGATTGGGAACTGACCATGGTGAAGGGACTTGTAATGGGTGAACAAGGGGAATGGACTGACAGAGTAATGAGAAGGGACCCTTAGGGGAAAATAATGGAAAATGATGTCATGAGGAGACGGGGGTATGTCAGAAAATGGTAAGTGGTACGTGGTAGAAGTTTGGAGCAATGGATTCCTGGCACGTTAGAAAAGAGGACCTGCTAGAAAAACATCCCATTCCAGACCCCCCCCCACCCATCGTTAAAAATAGA
>CBVK0103393169.1:0-29269 GCA_900067695.1 Picea abies | reverse complement strand
CATAACTTTTGATTGGAAGATCTATTTTTGGTGATTCAAAATTTGTGATAAATAGAAAAAATAGGAGTATTATTATTTTTATCCCACGTGAAATTTTTTTTCCAAAACATTATTTTACCAATGAAACCTCCAGAAATATCAGTGAACACTCATGAAGAAAATGAAGAAATGTAGAGCCAACTATCCAAATTTGAGAACCAATTTAGGGAAATGGGTGATATCATGTTGAAAAAGGTTCATTTTCAACATGTGAAAGAAGTAATTAAAGGGGATATGGATCAAAAGATGGAATTCTTATCAAATTCCATGGAACAAAATATGGATGAAAAGATGGAACAATTACAAAATACCATGGATCGAAAAATGGATAAAAAGATGAAATAATTGAAACTTTCCATCTCAACCATATTCTTACATTCCCTAGATGAGAGATTCCATAAAGGAAATATCAATACTCAATGAAATCATGAAAATGTGGATGAAATAAAGTTTGAGCTCCAGAATTATGATTATTCATCACTCCAAGATCCACATCATCGGGGCTTCAACTTGGCATCGAGGAACTAATTAATTCTGAAAATTGATAGGAAATTCAATGGCAAAGATCCTATAACATGGATATTTTAGATGGAGCAATTCTTTGATCTACACCAAGTTCCAACCTAAAACAATGTTACTCTTTCAACCTTGTATTTATAACCTAATCATTTTTTTTGTACCAATGGATTTGTGAAAGAAAAAAGGATTATATTGTATCTTGGTCCATTTTTATGGATGAATTGATACCACATTATGGGTATATTAAGATCCATACATTATTTAGTTGGTTGGTAAATATTCGGCAAAGAGGTCCAATTACAAAGAACATTCAACAATTCCTAAAACTAAGTCTCAAGGTAAAGAAAATTCTAGAGGACAATTTGTTAGATCTCTTTATGGGAAATTTAAAGGAGCACATTCAACATGAGGTGTGTCTCTTCAAACATAAATCCATAGATCACACTTTCAATGTCTCTAGGTGTTGGTTGCGGAGCCTGATTATCTTCCTAATTCGAGGCCTTTGTTTTCGGTAGTGTTTATACCCCATGAAGACTTTACACCCCAAGAGAATGTACACTCCTCCACGCAGGGGAGTGTAAAGGGGATTTCCCCTCCTGGGGGATCCAGGGGAAAGTGAGCCCCCAGCGAGGGTTCGGGGGTGAAGCCCCCGAAGGAAAATTTTCCTTGTAAATGTATATTGCAATTTCATAGTAAATCTGGACCATTCATTATAAGGTCGCAGATCTGACGATAGAATTTATGTTAGGGTTTTTTTCCCTAGAAGGCAACCCTCTTTTATGAGGGAAATGCATTGCGGCTATGTATCATTGTGAATATTATATTCTGAGAGAGGAGACTGTAAGAGAAAGAAGAGGAAGTTACATCAGGTGTGTTGTAGCTTGTATCCCTTCATTTGTTGGATAATAAAAAGGAAGGACCTGGCAATTTCTCTGGTGGACGTATCTCACACTGGGTGAACCACGTATATCTGTGCATCTATTGAATTGTGTATCTTCTGTGTTTTATTTCTGCATTTGTTTTTTATTTTATTGCTTCGCGATCCTATTTTTCTAACATTACACAGAATCATCTTTGATGAAATTACATTCATCTATAGATCTATTTCAATGGATTCAAAATATATATTTATATATAAATGTTATTATTTGATGAATTGCACATGCATTTATAGATATATTTTTATTAATTCCAAATATATATAAAAAAAATTAAAAAAATGTTATTGTGTCTTATTATTTTTAGATTTTTCATGTAACATGTATCATAACTTAAAAATACATGTTTTTGTTTTTGCAATAAAGTTTTAACACAATCATTTTTAAAAAAATTGGCATTTTCGCCTACAAACTTAAAGAAAAACATATTGATTCTATTAACATCTTTATTAATTTGTTCATATTATTGATATAAAGTGGTGTGCATTTTATCGTCTAATATGACACTTGGCATAAGTCATCCCAATATAATAATTGAAAAAAAAAGAACATCCCAATATGGAAGATATGTGTACCATCACTACTCATAAATATAACAATTATAAATGTAATTATGAACAATTATTATAGTGTTATCAATAAAATAAATGAAAAAATAACATTTCATAAAAGCAATTTTTTTTTGTAAACATGTTTAATCAACATATTGTATCTTGTTGAAAATTAAAAAATTCACCTTGAAGATGAATTTAACATTCTATGGCATTAATAGTTTAAGTTTTCACAATTACAATCCAATGCAAACGATTTCATAAACTAAATTTAAACATTATATGACAACCCTAAATTATAATGAGTGATACAACTTAAATTTAATTTAAAAACAAAGAAATCATTAGTGTACTTATTATACATTTTATAAATCAAATAACAACAAAAAAAAAAATCAACATGATTTGAAAAAACACAATATACATGTGTGCTATATTGTTTATAGTGCACCAGTGTGATTGTAATCGCACCAGAGCGGTTGTTACATAAAATGCACCGAGAATCAATTTAATTGACAAAGTACGCATGCAAACCTCCACAATTAAAGTTTTGCAGAGGTTTTTCTTTGTGGAGGAAAAAATGTAGGTCACTCTTCGGTGCCACTCATAATTTAGCACATGGACTCGACCCTCTGCCACTTACTCAATGCTCTGCCTCACATCTCCTCCTCCTCGGGCCACTTGAATTTCTCCAGCATATTGTCCTTGTCATTCATATAGCCATAATATGAACTGGCATCAATTTGCTTGTATATCACATACCCAAACCTCCTCTTCTTCGCTTCGAGGGGGCTTATCGAATATCTCTTTGGGGATGGGGAGGAATTTGTAGCCCTGAAGTATCTATAACCAGCGTTCTTTCCTATGGAACTGGGAACATCAACTTCGTTCCCTTCCAAGTCCATCATCTTGGCCCCTAATTTGGCATAATTAGGACTATCAAGCTCTACAGTCGGAGCTTCCCAATGCCCCTTTTCCCTGTTCAACAAGAAAGAATCCTAGTGGATGTCTTAATGATAAAACTATGTTAGCCTCAAGATTGACCTTAGGTCCATTTGCACCAATCGGTGAAATTGTTGAATATGAACTTACATTGTGTGATGTGTTAATATAAATGCACCGATGCTACCATGTTATTGGAGCACCGATGTTTTATTTAACGGTGCATTATGTTGTCGATAACACCAGTTACAAGGCATCCAAGAAAATGATACAGCAAGCTGGTGCGAGGTGTTACTATTAGCGCATCGATATCACCGTGATATTGGAGCACTGTCATTTTGTTCTTTGGTGCGTTGTAAATGTGAGTGCACTAGGAATCATGAGGTGTCCAATGAGATGCCTCGCTATGAAAATTTGGGAAATATATGTTCTAATGCATTGTTGTACACAGTGTCGGTGCATTGGATTACAATTGTTGCATCGCTATGTTAAATTTTATAAATCGTTATGTTAGCAATGCAGTTAGTTAAGTGAAGTGTACCAGTTCATAATGTTAAACGACATCGGTGAAATTTACTCAGTGTGTGTATGTTTTTATAAAGTATGGCAATGTGTTTGAACATTGACTTTCCAGGGATTTATTTTTCTAGTACGCCCCAATGCGGTTAGTTAAAAATTGGTGCACCGCTAGGTTAAATTTTATATAATGTCAAGCTAGTGATGCAGTTAATGAAGTGTGATGGGTCAGTGTGGGTATGAGCCTAGTATGCACTAGTGTCTAGGCATTCTAAAGGACACACTGCTTTGTTTTTAATAATTTATCATGGTGCGCTAGATTGAACAACACCGACGCTAACATATATGGATGCATCAACCACGGTGCTCACTATGTACTTAACACAATATGCACCGCTTCGGGGCAAGCCGAACCATTCAGGTGCATTGTGTGAATTTTGTTTTGAAAAAAATGCAAAATTTCAAGCTAAATTCTAATTTTCATTGGATGAAAATGCAAATAGGAAGGTAATAAATAATTTAACTAGTCTCTTTTGTCCTAAAGAGGTATGGCTACACCGTTGAAAGGAAATGAAAATTCATGGTAATTTCTAAAATTTGGAAATGTGTGGAATCAACCAATGGAGCTATCCTAGTTAGTGTACAAAATTGGAAACATGACATCTTAGGAAGAAAGGTGATCATTGATGCTTGTTTGAGAGTTTGGAAGCACAAGATGCGTTGCAAAAATGAAAATTGGTTTGGTAATTATTTTTTATTTACCCTATTGCAGTGCGCCTTTAGACATAAAGACACACTAGTAGTACCATTCAACATTTCTAGTGCGATTTATTCGATGCATGTAATTTTATTATAAAGTATGGTGGCTCCACCAAAACATGGATGTGTCGGTGTTGTATTCTTTATGAACATCCCGATGAGTATTGTTCAACAGTGTCGATGTGATTTATTTGATGCATGTAATTTTATTTTAAAGTATGGCAGTGCTACTAGGACATGGACACATTGGTTCTATATTGTTCATGATCTAGCCGGTACGTATATACCTTAAAGGCGCACTAAGGAAAAAATCTCAAAAAATTACAGCCGCCCACCTCCACTATGAACAATGATGGTGCATTTGAACATTTAAGTCTTGGTGCAATAGTTTTCAGGTGTGCACTAGGGCATTTTTACCATAAAGGCGCACCAAAAAAAAACCTTCACAAAAACCTATGGTCGCTTGCCTCCACTGGCAACCTCTGCTATAAACAACTAAGAGAATAATTTTTCAGAAAAATTCCTTAAAAACGTCCGCAAGAAGGTGTTCTCCTTGTAGTGGAACTACAAATGAGATGGAAAATTAAGAATCCTAAGATCCAAATGGTTTCCTTTGCACCATGTATGATGCTTTGGTGAGAATTTGCACAACCCTTTTGCCATAATGTTTGTTGAAGGTTTAAGTGGAATAATGAGGGGTAGGGATAGGAGGATTCTTGTAGCCTTCTTAAAATGTCACATCAATGACACTTGGAGGTGTTAATCCGAGGCATATACAATATGATTAAACTAGACTTGTCTGCCACATGGATTCACTCCAAATATTTCATTGAATCCTTAGCTTACATGCCTACAATGCACGATTTGAACCTTCCAAAGCAAGCTCGCATTGAAGCAGTGAATGGCCTCTCAGTGATGACACGAGGCTTAAAACTCATGGAAGATAGAGGGTTTCCTATTTCCTCTTAAGAATCAATTATGGTCCACTTTGTTGGGATTATGAAAATATTATTATAACTATGATTTATTTTTAATAATTTGGAAGTTTCTCTCTTATCGAGAGAAAGATTATAATCAATCATAATTAACTTGTATTAATCATTGATCATGATTAATTTATGATTAAGTAAAAGACTAACACCATATTGATGAGAGATATCAATTTTTCTCTTATCAAGAGAAAGCTTATGATTAATCATAATTAACTTGTGCTAATCATTGGTCATGATTAACTTATGTTTAAGGGTATTGTCTAACTATTCTATGAAATGGTTTTTTTCGCCGGAATTTGGTGATATAAATTTATATGAAATCACTATTTTTTGTTGTTTAAAATTCATTTATGAATGCAAAAATGGATTCAACATGTTGAAAAACCCCTGTAACACTCGGATTATACAAAAATAATTGCTCAAATCTACGAATCTAACAATTTCTCGTCAGATTTCAGGCAAATGTCATCGAAAAAAATCATTTTGTACAGTGTTTAGACTACGGCTATGTTTAAGTGGAATACCAACACCATATTAATGGGATATTTAAGTTTCTCTTATCGAGAAAAAACATATGATTAATCATAGTTAACTTGTGCTAATCATTTAGCCTGATTAACTTAACTTGAAAGACCAACACCATACTATGGGAGATGTTCATTAGTTTTATGTGGGTCTCATTCTATGTAAGTGCGTAAGAGTTGGGAGCATCGAACAAGATCCCAATAGAAGGTGGTTTCTTTCATGAGACCTAACATGCTCATCCCTCCCTATGTGTATTTCCAATGAGTAGAAAAATAATATATAAAAATTTCATACTTCACAATGTTTTTATTTTACAATGTTGTCCAAAATTAGCCTTTATTTTTGGTATTTGACTATTTCACTAGAATATTAACAGATAGACCATTAATAGAAAGAAAGACCATGTATATTAAGACCACGTTGATACCAGTAAAATCAAATAATAGATCATACATGTTCAATTTTAATAAAATTGGGGATTATAAAATTAACATTATTATTTATTAATTTAAACTCATTTTAATTATAAATTTATTAAGGGGATTAAAAGGAATTCAACATATGATGATGATATATGATGATGATGATGGTTAATGTAAATCAAATTTGGTTTACGGAATCTTAAAAAGAGGTAAGGAATTATTTGGTTTACTTTAGAAATTTATTTCTATGCTTGAAAAACTTTAAGATAAGCATTCTTAAATCACTATAGTTTCGATGAGTTAAAAAGTTAAGAAGGTTGATATTGTAATAAATATTTTGAAATTATGAATTAATGTGGGTGTATGCAAGACATTCTAAGAGAGAGTGTTTTTCATATTCAACCTTCTTATTGTGATGAAGATGACAAATTCTTTTGACCCATGGCATTTTAGGGATTGTCTAACACCATGTTCCAATAAAGAGTTTATGATAGTTTGTTCTTATTTTAGCAATCTTTATTTTCTTCTTTATGCTAGTCAAAACATAGAGATACTCTTGAGTTTCTAGATTAGGGTTGATTGTCTCCTTATAGTATCTTAATTTCTTGTTATCCTCTAATTCTTTATTGCACCAAGTTTCTCTTTAAATTTAAACGTAATAATATTTTTAATATTATTGTTATTCTACATAGTGACCTCTTCTTTTATACCCTAATGATTTAGCTAAGACTTGGCATCTTTGTGATAGCCTTGCTTAAGATTCAGGTGGTTTTGACTAGAGTTTGAAGCAATCTTAATAAACCTCTTGTCTTCTACATTGTTTATCTTGTTCTTGTAGATTAGGTACGTAGTCACAGTCATGCTCAATGGGGGAAAGACTCACTTCTAGAGAGGATAAGGTGTATTGTCTTTGATATTGAGATTATAAGTTATAAAATGCTTTTGGATTTGTTCTATCTTTCTCCATGATTCTCTAGAGATGTTGCATCCCCAAACTTTACAACCATGGTAAGATAACAAGAGTGATGAGAGTCTCAAAGAGGAGTTTCTTCTTATCTCATAGCCAAAGGTTTATTGATTTACAATTGTTTTCAGTTCCATAATAAGCTTTTCACCCTCCATTTATCCTTTTCTCGGTGCTATAGTTTTGGTTAAGCTTGTGATGAAGATCGATTATGAGTTATTTGTATGAAGTCACTTCCTCAAAGCTATTGTTGTCATCCACAAAGTTAGCGTAAATGATAATTTTAGATTTAATTATCATAACATTTATTTTCTAATTGTTAACAATCATACAATTGTACTAGAGCAAAAATCCTTAAGGATTTTTAATTTCCCATCGAGATCAAAGGAACTCCTCACCATAAGAACAATATTATTAATGTAAAGAAGAAGGATGATGACTATACCAGCTAGAGTTGGGCCGACACAACCTGCTTCTTCCAAACAACCCTCTAACTTGTCAATGTATATGCCAAAAAGGGTAGGTGACAATGGACAACCTTGCTTAAGTCCTATATTACAATTAATTTCTTCCAACTAGCCCTCAATTTTCCTAAACTTGACTATAACATCTCATACAACCTCATCACTCCAACTCTCAACTCGGAAGGAACTTTCAACACTTATAACCTATTCCAAAGGTTAGTCCTGAGCATAGTGCAAAATATTTTCCAAAGTCAACGAAACAACATAGGAGATTGGTTTTATTATTGCGACATTGCTCTAGTGACAATGATCCTAAGCATAACAAGATGGTTCTGAGATAAATGATAGTTACTAAATTTGACGTGGCCCTTAACTCTTTTTCCATAACTTTCTAACCATACACTAATCTTCTTTTCCAAAATAATTCCATATAGATATATAGATAAACTATATCATATAATATTTATCTAAATTAAAATAGAAAAAAAATGACATATAATTATTAATGTAAAAAAAATGCTTCTCCCAATTATAAATTAAAAAATAAATATCATAAATATATTTTAACTTAATCTTTTAAATATTATTTTTTTATAATATAATAAGTTAAAAATAAAAATGTTCTCGGGGGAACTCCCCCGGCTTACAATGTGTGCCGCGTAAGGGGCATCGTGGACACACTTGGAGGTTATAGTGGTAACACGTGCCCAACTAGTTACTGATTCCTCCAAACATTATATATATATGTAAGATAGTGAAATCATTTTAATTAATTATTTACTAAATTTTTCATACCTTATTTTTTTAAGCGGGGAAATGGTTTCCTATCAAAAAGAAAGTCGGAATCGTCCCCGTGAAGGGGAATACATAATTTGATCGTATTGCTTGTCATTTGTGCTGGATGTGGACATGCATTTTGATATGTAAAGCATAAGACATAACATAGCAATGAGCTTCTACTTTCGTCTCATATTAATTCACGTGGGTGTGTTTCCGGTCAAGATTCAATAACTCGACTCCATTTTTGTCTGGCATAGTTATTTATCTAGATTTAGATATTGTACATTTAAGATTTGATTTTTTACTATGTTGTTAGTAAAGAAGAATTATTGTGTATCACTAAATTAGGAATGGGCTTTTTAAAAAGGCACGTTGTTCTAGTAAATTCTAGATTAATTTAAATTGTTGAAAATTGATTAGAGTTTTAGATTCATTAGAACTTTGATTCCTTATGTTATTGAATTGAATTTTAACAATTTAAGAGAAGTTTGTTATATTATGGCTTTTGAAAAGTGGAACCTTCTAATCGGGAAACTTCTTTGAAGTTGTTAAAATGAGGTGATACAATAAGTTAAAAGTTAGAGTTCTAATTGATTTTATGACAAATTTATTTGAAGTTGTTGAAATGACGTGATACAATAAGTTAGAGTTCTAAGTGATTTTAGGATGGTATGGAACCATTTAGAATTGAGCAAAGCCATTGGAAGCATTGTTCCACCATACTCACGGCTTGGATTATGACAACATTTTAATTTTTCTTGAAATTTTTATCTCTAAAGCCAACAAGGTATATTAGACAAGCAAAGGGAAGCAAACTAAATAAGAATATTTTGAGGAATATTTAATTATCCAACTTTTGTGTGTGGTGGAATGATGCTCTTAAGGTTTTTTCCAAATGATGAAACAATTCAATTTTTTTCAAAATTGTTTAGAGTTTTGATTTCTTGTGTTGTGAGATTCTCATGAGGGAAGTTTGCTACATGATTAGAATGTCACTCAAAAGTAAGTTAAATTTGTGACTACAACAAACCTTCTTTTTAACAACAAAGTCTACAAAAATTAAGCATGATGAAAATTTCATCATAATCCAAGTTATATGCATGATAGAACTATATATGGTATAAAGTTTTACGCAATTCTAAATTGGCGTTGTCTAAACATTGGATTTTTTGAAAATTTTCACCCGAATCCAGTCAAATAGATTTTTGGTGAAATCTCCATTTTATATTGTTTAAATTGTGTTTTTGAATGTATAAATGGTTTGAAAATTTTCACTCGATAGATCTTTGGTGAAATCTCCATTTTATATTGTTTAAATTGCATTTTTGAATGTATAAATGGATTCAGCGCCATGAAAAACCCCAAGGCACTAGACAGACTCAATCACTCAAATGAGTTCCAACAAATTTTGACCAATAAAAATTAATCAAAAAATATACCCATAAAAACTCAAGTAGAACATTTAAACTCCATTCTAAATTTACCCAAATCATTACAAAATATATTAAAAAGAAATTCTAAATTTACCCAAATCATTACAAAGTATATTAAAACTCATCACAAAATATATTAAAAAGAGATTCTAAATTTACCCAAATCATTACAAAGTATATTAAAACTCTCCATTTCGACAACTCAGGGGAAGTTTGCTAAATTTGAGGTAATTTAATAACGTTTATGAGAGTTGACACTAGAACAAATCCCATGGGAAGGTTTGGCATTCAATCATAAAGGATTCTGCATATTTTCCTTGTCCTCTGAAAATCATTAATGGCATCTATGGTCAGATGAATTGTATACATTGGGAGATTACTAAATGTGATCCTTGCCTAGAAATGTGTAGCAAAGCTCCTGCTATAACGCCATGAAGGGTGTTTAGATTTGACCCTTTTTCAGCCAACGGGGGGGCTTGCCTGCATGAGGCATAACATGCTCTAGCGGACATATAGGCACTCCTAATGATTACAAATTATTTTTTAAACCTTCACACAGTTTACAATGTAGCGTTTTGTAAATCAATGGCCCTAATATTGGCATGTGTGCCCTCTAGAAGGGCCATGCCTACTAGGACAACGATTCATAAAAGGAGCCACGACCATTAAAGTGGGATGGGATAGGATAGGGATGGGTTCCTTTATTTTAGTTGTGAGGAGGTCGGTCCCACCACGGTAAAGGGCAATGACAAATGGATAGCACTAGAGAAATAAAGCTCTACGTCAGCAAAGTGTGAGGTGCATGCTTGTTTATAATCTATAGGTTCATATGTCATATTAGGATGTTCAAAAAATTTACAAGTTTATATGTCATTTCTTCCTCCTCTAATTGTGGAATTTAGGTATCTCTTTTTTACCGGGAGTTGTTCAATGTTCTGTTTTATTATGGTTTTGCAACATAGGTATTTTTTTTCGCCACAATATTTTAGGAGTTGTTCAATGCCCTATTTTATTATGGAATTTGTGAGATTTTGCTTCTTATTTTAGTAATATCGATTTTCTTGTTTATGCTAATTAAAATAGAGAGACATTTTTGATCTTCTAGATTAGAGTTGATCGTCTCCTTGTAGTATCTCAATTTTCTCTTACCCTCTAATTATTTATCGCACCACAATTTCTCCTTAAATTTAAATGAATAATATTTTTAATATTATAATTATTCTCCAAAGTGAGTTCTTCCTCAACAACCCAATAATTTATCCAAGGCTTGCCATCTTTATGCCACCTTGCTTGAGTCATAACTTGTTTTGATTAGATTTGAAGCAACCTCAGGGAGTCTCTTCCATGGTGTTTATCTTGTTCATGTACATTAAGTACACAATCATAGTCATACTCTCAATGGTGGAAAGGCTCGCTTTTATGAGGAACATAGGATAAAGGTGAATTGCCTTTAATATTAAGATTATAGGTTATAAAACATTTTTCGATTTACTCTATATTTCTCCACAATTCTCTAGAGATGTTGCAACCCCAAACTTCACAACCATATAAGATAAGGGAAGTGATGAGAGGCTTAAAGTGAAGTGTCTTCTTATCCCAAAGCCAAATGGCTATTAATTTACAACTATTTTCAAGTCTATAGTAAGCTTTCCACCCTCCATTTATCATTTTCTCAATGTTATAGTTCAAGTTGAGCTTGTGATGAGGATTGATTCTAAGATATATGTATGAATTCACTTCCTTCAAGTTGTTATTGTCAGACATGAATTTAACATAAGTGATATTTTTGGATTTGAATATCATAACCTTCATTTTGTCAATGTTAACAATCATAACCATACTAGAGAAAATGCCTTAAGAACCTTTAGTTGCTTATCGAGATCATAGGGACTACTCACCATAAGAACAATAGTGTCGTCATAAAGAAGAATGGTGATTACTATTCCAGCTAGAGACATAATGGCACGTCCTGCTTCTTCCAAGCAACCCTCTAACTTGTTGATGTATATGTCAAAAATGATAGGGGACAAGGACAACCTTATTTAACTCCTATATTACAATTAATTTCTTATTGTCAACCTTTGGTGTTCCTTAACTTGGAAATAGTTCTCATACAACCTTATCATATCAACCATCAACTCAAAAGAGACTTTTAGCTCTTCTAATTTATTCAGGAGGTTATTTTTGGGCACTTTGTCAAATGCTTTTCTAAAGCCAACAAAGCAACATGGGAGATTGATTTTATTATTGTGACACTTCTACACAATGATCCTGAGTGTAATAGGGTGGTCCATAATTGAATGATCATTCCTAAATCTAACATGGCCTTTAGCTCTTTTTTCTATAAGTAACATCTCATCAAAAGCAAATGGTCACTTTTAATATGCTTACAAAGCATATCCTCTTTTCATAAGTTATAGTTCTTTCATCCATTAAAATTAAGGATATAATTAGATACTTAATGTACAAGCACAAGAGAATTAACATGATGAATGAAAGACTTCATATTATTGCTTCAAACCTAAAAGTCTCTAAATTTTCAATTAGAGTAAAGGCGTAGTTTCTTAGTTAAACCATTAAGTGATATTGGAGTTTTCCCTCCAAAATATGAATATTGTCAAAACCAATAACATAACTAAGCTAAAATAGAAAGCCTAGAGTGATAGAAGATCGAGAATAAGAGAAAATTGAATTATTACAAACTAGTCATTAATCTCGAGTTACAATATCAAAACTTCTTTTTATTGCTACCATCTCAAGAAATAAAATAAATATTACACATGTAAAAACAAATTCTCAGAATCTTCATAATAAAATAAAGCTTTAAAAAAGACCTTAAACACCTTGGCATAAAATAATATTTAAATTTATGATATGTTTAATAGAAGAGAGGATGAAAAAAAATTTCTTACAAAATTTACAACCTACAAAATGTTATATCTAATTTTCAAAATATTTGTATTAAAACCTAATTCCATAACTTGTTACCTCATAAAAACCAAAAAATTAAATTTGTGTTTATAAATCCAAATCAAAGCTACTTTTAATAAATGTTGATCATCATCATTTTGAAATTTTGAAATGTTAAAATTATATTTCATAATATTATTATCTTTAATGTAATTAAATTTGATTTAATATTTCTAAACATAAACTTTAACATATATATTTCTTTTTAATTTTTTTTTCTAACCACATTAAATCCAACATTAAATTCTAATTAATGAGATTGTTTTCATGAAACCTAACATGCTCAAGCCTGCATATTTACATTTTCAATGATTAGAAAATATACAATAAAATCACATTAAAAAGCTTGACATTCAATCATGAATATTAAATCCAACATTAATTATATGTGATTGTTTTCATGAAACCTAACATGCTCAAGCCTGCATATTTGCATTTCCAATGAATAAAAAATATACAACAAAATCACATTGGAAAGCTTGACATTCAATCATTAATATTAAATCCAACATTAATTATATGTGATTGTTTTCATGAAACCTAACATGCTCAAGTCTGCATATTTGCATTTCCAATGATTAGAAAATATACAACAAAATCACATTGAAAAGCTTGACATTCAATCATGAATATTAAATCCAACATTAATTATATGTGATTGTTTTCATGAAACCTAATATGCTCAACCCTGCATATTTGCATTTCCGATGATTAGAAAATATACAACAAAATCATATTAGAAAACTTGACATTCAATCATAATATTAAATCCAACATTAATTACATGTGATTGTTTTCATGAAACCTAACATGCTCAAGTATATGTATTTGCATTTCCAATGATTAGAAAATATACAACAAAATCACATTAATTCAATCATGAAAGATTCTATGTCATCTCAAAATCATTTGTATGCACATGTTTAATTACTTTTATACATTCCAAAATTTAAAAAATAGCATCCATGCCCAAAAATGAGAGACAATGTCATCTCCTATTATAATAAATTTTGGACTTAGATTAGACCTAACATGCTAAGCTTGCATATAGGCATTTCGAATGATTTAAAAATAATATATAATCGTTTCCTAGTTTACAATGATGTCAATTTACAATCCTTTCATAGTTTACAATGTTGTTTATAATCCTTTCATAGTTTTACAATGTTGTTAGTTACAATATTGTCCAAAATTAGTCTTAACATTTCCACGACACAAACATGGGAAGAAGCCACATGTTTTTGTTTCATTAAAATTACAATAAAAACAAAAACATATCAAATCAAACACTAGGACCATACGCTTGGTAAGATCGAAGATTAGATATCTAATAAGTTTAATTATAGTAAAATAGTTATTTATTCTATTATTTTCTCGTTATTTAATTTTTTTTATATAAATTCCTACAATTGAAATGTTAAAGAAAAAGGATGCATAATAAGGTATTAATGGAAAAGTGTTTCAATAAATGCTTGCATTATAAAACCTTTCCATACTTATAAAAGTGTTTCAAGTATTGATGTTTAATTCTTAATCTTATCTTTGCTTCATTTGTATCTCCCAAATAAAATAAGATTTTTTTTTTTTTTTTTTTAACTTTTCTCTCTCAAACCCTCCTAAATCATAAATCGAGATAGTAAATATGTTGTTCTCCAACTATGTGATAGTGCAAATTTTTAACTCAGTGATACTATGTATATAGTAGATATTTCCCAAGAAGCAATGTTTCATTAAGCCTAATATATAGTTTATATTCACAATGGTAAAACAACAAATATGCCCCACCTTAAGTTTCTATTTTTTTAGCCATGCATTTTTTTCCAAATGTATTCCTAAGGTAGTGTAATTGAATAGTTCGAACACTAAACTAAAGAATAGAATAGTTAAACGAGCACTTTCTACATTTTCAACACCTTCATCTAGAACATTACAAATTAATCATAAGGTTAAGCAATTTGTATTAAGATATTTTATTTCGATATTTGTATTCAATCTAGTTAGATAGGGCAAGGGTTTTCTTACATAAGAACATTTAGTGATGGTATAAGAAAAGTTGGTGCCTGTTTTTATGTATTCCACTAGATCACCTGGAGAGTGGGAGCACACTATAAACCAAAACACTCTTATTTATCCTATACTAGCATCATGTAGTTTGGTGACCCATTTGTCGATCACTTTTATAAACACTTATGGTCAACACATGTGATTGACACCTTCAAATATGGGATAATATAATGAATTGGATACATCTTACATTTACAAAAGAAATCTTTCAACTAAACTGTCATGAGTTGGGCATATTTATTATGTCAAAGTCTTCAGGCATATCTATTATGTCAAAGTTACTGAAGACTTGCACATCTACCCAACCGCATGAAACAACCCACTTACAAAGGAAAGATGCACCACAATGGAAAACATATCCTTGAGATGATTTGAACATTAGTGAGAGGAATAAAAACACTCCAATTTTACCAACCAACCGAAACCCCATTTACCATTTACACCTCTTGATATGTACCCTAACACTAGTTATATCCTTATCTAACTCTTTGCATAACCTATTATTACATGTTTCTTCATGGTCATCATTGTTATGACAAAGCCACCTATTGTTATGAATAATATTTTTTTTATTCAAGTCCCAATTTATCATGGCTTGAAAAAGGGAAAGGTCCACATAATTGTGGCCATGGACGTCTTTGATTCTTTCCCCTGACACAATAGATTTATTAGTTAAATATCACATACTTCATCAACACACTGTGTGAGAATCCACATTAGTGGTGGGAGAGAAAAAACTCCCAAATAATAGTGTTTTACGTTATGAAGGGTAAGTTTTTGAAGGAATGGACTGAGGTAATCAAGGAAAATTAGAGGGGGAATTTCACCCATGGGTTAAATTAGAGGGTTTGGAATTTTTAGAGGAGTGAATTATTTCTATATTGGTGCTTTATAATAGTTGGCCCAAAAATTTATTAAAAAAATTATATATCAGTGCAATAGCTCACCCATATTTATGAAGTAGAGCAATGAAATTACATTTTCTCCCTATAAAATTTGTGGTGGAGCCTCCCATTTAGCTCAATTTCTTGATATGCATATTTCTTTAAGCTATTTCACCTTATACAATTCATGAATTGTGTTCAAAGTTCCCATTCACCTTGATTTCTTGGAATGGAGATTTTCTTGGAGATATATCGCTTAGATTTCATGGAATCAAGGGTTATAGGGGAACAATTCATCCATATATGGAAAGGTTCTTGACAATGGAGCCCATTTTTGCTTGGAGTTTGTGGAATCTAAGTTTTATTGGCACAATTCCACTCAAAATCACTTGACTCTTCATAGCGGAGCCCAAATCTATGTGGAATTATTGAAATCTGTGTTTAATGTCACAATTCTCCTAAAAAAAAATTGAAGGATCCCGATTCCCCAAACTTACCTAGAGTTCTTAGAATAAGGATTTGATGGTGAGGATTTGCACTATTAATATGCACATTTTAGACCTCCTCCATCATTTCTACTTGACTATACCATTGGTAAATCAATCCTCTTGTTGTTATATCCCAAACTATGAGAAGGTTATGTGAGTGTTCTTGTAGTAGTGATATACAAATATTCTTGGTAGTTTCTTATTTCATTTTATAATGTTTTTATTTCATTCTCCAATCGTGTAAAATATATCATTCTCCACTCATGTAAAATATATGGCTCCAATGTAAAATATATTATTCTCCATTCATGTAAAATATATGGCTCCATTATTTGATCCCTTGGAGGAAAATGAAATTCCTATAAATATTAATTTCCTCGAATCAAAGATGCCAAAATTGTTAGCATAGAAACAAAAATGATGATGTTAAGGAAGTAATTAGACTAGAAATACTTTTGGGATATTGACCAATGGAGTCACTGACAAATAAGTTGTCAACAAATGGGATATTGAAAATGAGGAAACCAATTCTTGGTAATCATTTTCAAATGCAGAATGTGGGGGTTTCAAGAATGGAGAGAATATGGTCTCGAAATGAAAGCATGAAGGGGTTGAAGAAGATCAAAGTCCCTCTGCAGTGGAACAAGATCTTACATAGACTAAATGTTTTGCATAAATTCTTATAGGAGAGTGTACACTATGGCACTCAAATAAATTATAGCAATGTGTGATAAAAAAACACATAAAATGTCAGTTGGAGAGTGTGTCATTATAAATGTATATCCAATGAGCGTGCATAATAGATATTGTTATTGATTGATGGAGTTTTCTAGGTTCTCTAAGGTAAGTTTCATGTTTAAATGGCATGATTGCAATGTTTTTGTGTTGTTTTTATTTCCATGTTGTCTAGTTCTATTATTGTAGAGTACTTGTATTAGAAAAGACACACTTTACGTCATATTTATGAACACAAAAGATGAAAAAACAAAAAATGAAAAACAATACTAGTATTTAAAACACTAGTACAAATTCTTTTAAACTCTATTTTGACAATCTATGCATTGGGATACCCCTACCAAATTATTGATAATTTCCCATCACTCATACATATTAACTAATTTCTCCTGTTGTGTGATGATCAAACTAACATGACACAAGATCTGCTCAATTATATGAAAGTGTAAGTTTGTGAGTTTGTAATGAAATATGCCCTTTAAGTAATAGACATTGAAGGTTAAGGATTTAAAGTAATTCTTTCCCAACCTTGGATGGAATATGTGTGTTAGGATCGATATGGAAAAGAAGCTCATGAAGATCAAGTAGGGAAGTCATGAGATAAATATCCCATCATTAATCTTGAATCATGTGGGAAGACCCATGGAATGATGATGACCTCCAAACTATTTAAAGAAAATCACACCAACGTCCTCCACATCATATCATTGAAAAATTCACCAATGACTTCTTGAAGATCAATGCAATTACCAATTGTAGATCACAAAAATGATCAATGAGAGTAAACACAAAGTGTTGTAATTTTATAATATATGTTGATTAAGCACTATCGAGAATCTTATCTAACAAATGCTTGCAATGGATATATATTCGGATAATTCCTCCCTTTTTACCTTCCCTTCATGAGGGAGTGTCTCTATGCAATGGATATATATTCTGATAATTCCTCCCTTTTTACCTTCCCTTCATGAGGGAGTGTCTCTACTAACTCAGAATCTTATCTAACAAATATTTACAATGGATATATATTCTGATAATTCCTCCCTTTTTACCTTCCCTTCATGAGCTAGTGTCTCTATTAACTTAGAGTAGGCATGTGTGTCCACCATGATTGATTAATTGTTACACTTTTTTTTCTCTTTACTATTAACATTATGGAAAGTTGATTAATATTAATAAGTTAAATGATGATGGAAGGTGGCATGTTGTTAGATCTAGTAATGATTTTGGTTCCAATTGGTAGTTGTGAGTTACATTGAATATTTGATGTCTTTATTAGTCCCTACTAAAGTAGGGACTATAGTTTTCACTTGGCAGTTAAATTAACTGCGTATTAGTTCAATAAATTTGTGCAACCACAACCAAAGTTTCCTAAAAACTCTTTATATTTCTTTTTCCAAAAATTAAAAAACTTTTGTATAATTTGTAAGAAATTATATTCTGATTTTCTTATTGGTCTATATGGAAGTGATGGGACTAAATGTCCCTGGTGGTGAGTTATTTTTTCCATATATTTGTCAGACCTCAATAAATAATTTTAGTAAACAATTTTTTTATGTATTTCTGATTGGCCAGTTCCTATGCTCACAGTACACACTACAGAACAATGTAGTCGAGGTTGCAAAGAAATGCAGTCTTTCATTTAGTGGACATTGGTTGTCTTTCATTTGGTGGATAGTAATCAACCCCTTAGAACTAGTTTCGATTACCAACCACTCAAAACTAGTTTCAATTTCTTAAATTAAGCGACTTGACTTAGAACTAGTTTCAATTTTTTTAAATTGAAATAAATTGCAGAAAGTACCAATGAATACCATTAGAGCTCAAGTTTTGAATTAGACCGAAACTATTGAAAACTATAATCCCGTGTTTGTAATTATTTTCATTTTGAATTGATCTGTGAACTTGAACTTCGAAAGATGCACTTTTAATTAATCAAAACTACCCATAATTATTTTCATTTTGAATTGAACTTATCCTGTGAACTCTACCTTCAAAAGATACACTTTTAATTAATCAAACTACTAGTAACCCTACAAATGATTAATAACTATTTTATTATTTATTTTAAAAACTATGGCAGGGACTAACCATCTTGTGGTTGTGTCTTATTCTATTTACCTTGTACTTAGAGTGATTTGCATCATGTTCATTTGTTTTGGATAATGTTTTTGGGTTTTGTGATATGATATAGTTGACACATTTTTCTTTCTAATTGGCAGCATACATAATCATTGGAGTTATGACACTGATATTGATCGTTAGCGTGGCTCATGGAAATATAGATTTTTTGAGCTTTAACGGTTAGTTGGTTATGGGCATGGTTATTTGTTTCAATTATTGTCTACATGAAGTTTGATTATTATTATGTTAAATATTGTATTCATTGGTTCATTTCAATTGTCACAAATATGCACTTGGTTATCAACAATTGGGAAACATGTATAATTGACACCAACAACTGAAGCATCGAAAACAGTTCACATTAAAGTTTTAACATATTCAATATTGTATTCCATGAAGACATATGGAATAATGTTTCTAGGTTGTGTGCTTATCATTGGTTAATTTGATCACTTGTTTCATAATTTTAAAATTACATGGGAAATGTGTCACTTCTCCATAAAAACGTAATGATGGCTAGCCTGGGTGACTTCTAGGATTGGTTAACAATATGGTTTTGTTATGTTTTTTTGGAGTGAATTTATAGGTCAATTCACTCAAACATTCATTTTTTTTGTTGGATATATTATCCTTGACCTCCGGGATTGGCATGTAGTCGAGATGCCATTATCCAGAGGAATATAAGTGTAACAACTCCCATCATTACGACTACATGCGACGTAAAGCAAGTGCAATTTTTTCTTTTTTCTTTTTTTAGAAGGTAGGAAACAAAGACAAGAATTAATCAACACAACTTGACGACTAACACAACGCACGTAGATTAGGCAACAAACATCAATGACCTGACACAACGGCTTCAACGACCAGTCACTAGAAACCTCTACGGCAAGCCAACCAAGTGCATTACAGAACCAAGTGCCAACGTTAATTACAACGAACAAATTCCCACATCGGGAAGCACAAGACTTTGTCCAGGTTATCATTCATATATATCCATCAAGGCATGCAATGATCCCTCCATCAAGAATCATGTCGTCACAAGGCGATAGGCGTGACAATAACCATGGCACAACATAGCATATCTAGAACTTTAACCCAAGCTAAATCCATCGTGCTAGGAGAACAAATTATTTACCAAAGAAATCCAGAAATTTGACCTTCTCAAGTTCGCAGTGAATGCTACCAGTACTGACCGGAGTGTGTGGTGGACCCTTAGGGGGTGCCGACGCCCTGGCCTCATCTCTATCCAAATGGATTATCAGTGCCTTAGACATTTCCTGAAAGGACCTCATCAACCCAACCACATCACCCACAACTATTTGTTCCTTTCCAATAACTTGTTCGTCTCCCTGGGGGTTATACCCCTCGGGCGTGGATGCTACTAAAGGTGTCACACATCCTCCCCTAGCACCCTGTCATCTTCCTCTGCGGCATCCTCTAACCATGATTACCTGCATGAATACAAATCAGTTTAATTAGAAACATTATAATCAAATATCTAATCAACGAAAGTCGTAGTGATCCCAAGTCGAGGGTCGAACCCACTCTGATACCATATGTAACGACCCCCGTCGTTACGACTAAATGCGATGCAAAGCAAGTGCAATTTTTTTTTTTTTTTAGCAGGTAGGCAACAAAGACAACAATTAATCAACATAACTTGATGACGAACACAATGCACACAGATCATGCAATAGACATCAACGACTCGACACAATGACTTCGACGACCAGTCACTAGAAACCTCTACGGCGAGCCAAACCAATCACATTAAGGTGTTACAGAACCAAGTACCAACATTAATTACAAAGAACAAAACTCCCACATCGGGAAGCACAAGACTCCGGCTAGGTTATCATTCACATCTATCCATTAGGGCGTGCAATGAATCCCTCATAAGGAATCATGCCATCACAAGGTGATAGGCATGACAATAACCATGGCACAACATAGCATATCTAGACCTTTAACCCAGGCTAAATCCCTCGCGCTAGGAGACCAAATTATCTGTCAATAAATACACGAAGACTATACCCAAGCACCTAATCAACAAGTCGACAAGACACAAGGTGACATCATTCAAAATTAAATTGCGCAACTAATTGAAGGATTTCTTGTTTCCTACAAGGCAATTAGGTGTGGTGTAACAACTATGACCAACCATCATTTACAATTCAACTTAAGGCACAAGGCGCATAGTAGCCAATTAACTGTTAAACTATTAATCAAATTAGCTAATAAAACTATTAAATCCTCAACCATTAATCTTGCGCAAGCTATTAAACTATTATCCAAATAAACCATAAACCATTAACTATTAATCATTATGACTAAGTGCGAATGAGTGAACTATTACCATTGCAATTAATCAAGTAATCTATTACCAATGCAATTAAGCAATTAATATATTACCATTGCAACATTTAATCTATTACCATTGCAACAATTAATATATTGTGGAAGAAGTTAAAAGACTGATATGTAAGACTGCTAAATAAACAATTGCTATAAAAACAATTAACTATTGTTTGCATAAGTCATAACACATATATATATAACCATTGACATATAAAAACAATTAATATAATTGTAGTAAGGATCATGACCATCATTGAAATGACATTTTTTTAAAATTTTTATGTCCTACATTCAACTAAATTACTATTAAGGAGCTAGAATGCTGATAAATTTGATGAAGTATGCGCAAATCAATTAATTAGAAAATTTGTCACAATCTCGATTTTCAAGTGCGATTTCATTTTAGAGAGTTTCATCTAGCGTTTAAATAGGGGTTTATGTCACATAAGGAATCACAGGTTTTTTGGTGGGTCATTTATTTACCGAAGATGTTTCGGAAGTCTTTTTTATACCGATGTTCACCATTTATTGTAGAAAATACATCAGGATGAGCATGGCATGGTAGTTCTGACTGGTTTGTAGATGGAGAAATGGGCTTACGTTTTCTGTGACTGGAACTGATAATTTGTCAACTGATCTCCATTTACTGCAGGTCACGGGTCGCTCAAGTTAAACGTTGGACTTCTTTGCGCTGTGTTGGGCACTTTCATGTCTGCATCTCGATCAACCGTGATGGTAAGTCTGATCACAGTTAATGATGGATGAGGTGGGTCACTAAGGTTCTGAATTAGAATTTACATAAACATAAATGAGTGACACGTTACTACCCATTTGAGGAACAAATCGAGAAGTGGAGGAAATAATCAATTTGTCTTCATGCTCTATTGATGGCACACCCACTCTGTGCACCCCTCCATGGAGATTTGTCATCTAAGTGTTAATGGCACACACTGTGGGAGAATATGAAGCTCAAGGGATTTAAACCTCATAATTGCATTTACAACCAACCCACTAGGTAATTTACCAAAGGATTGCATCTACAAGGTTACTTATGCATGCCCACCATGATTGGGCCAACAATGGCCAATCCCTCATGGGTTTGCTACTACAACAATGCCAACAAAAATAAGACTATGTGTATCCCAATAATCCTTCGAGTCTTTGGGCTTCAAGGGTTTTACCTTTATCACACTTCATATTTTCCGAATATCGAATTGGAGAATATCTCGAAAGGGACCCTTATTCGAAGCTTCGGGGCTCCGAAACTTTAGGCTTTAGAGGTTTTGACAACAACATACTCCTTTATCCCCAGGTGTCGAATCTCTGAACCATCAGAGTCGCATCAGCACTACGCACCAGGGGTAATACATGTCGAGAATATAAAGATGACACATGACGTAAACTACGAGTGACACACATCAAGTCATAACTGGCACAAAGGGTCTGTGAATATCATAAAACATGATGACACGTGGCACACATGAGGTGGGTCCATGTCACCCTCGGTGACATCAGCATGTCATGTCACTTTGACGCTCCGTGACTTCGACTACTCTGGGCTTTGGAGGTTTCTTCTACCATACACCTCAAAACTCCTGAACACCGAACTGGTAGAATCCCAATCTGTCACTCTCCGGAGCTTCGAGACTTCGAGCTTCAAGGGACTTCACCACATAACACAACAAATCTCCTGAATGCTGAAATTCTAAACAAGTGTTCCCTGGAGCTTCAAAACTTTGGGGCTATGGAACTTTAGAACTTCGGCTTTAGAGGATTTTTCAACTCTGATGCAGGAGCATCACTCGACCTCAACAACGCACCATCATGTCAGCAAGGCAGTGCATTAACACACTAGGAGGAACGAACTCCAAGGGAAGAGAGGCACCAATACTCTTATTTTGAACCTGAATTAAAATTTTTAATGAAAATTTAATGTAATTAAAGTCTGTAAGGCTGAAGGAAAATCAAGCCCATGCGTATTATACAGGTTGCATGTGAAATCACCTTTAATGGCTGATAGGTAGATAGATCTAGGTTCGATTTGGACTAGATGTTTGCTAAATGCAATTGAATGTAATTAAATGTAGGTAGTTGAAGGGAAGGCTCTAGGAGTCCCTCTTTTGTAAAAATATCAATGTATTGAAATTCATGAGGATTATTATGAGTTAGCTACTAAGGATATAATAACAGAGAGGAGAGGAGAAAAAGAGATGAAGACTCTGTTGTAGTCCAACTTTGTAAACATTTGTATAGAAATATTCATATATTAATACAAAAGTAGTTTTTCCTGCATATGAGGTTCTGTTGCATGTATGCTTTCCACTACAGGAAAACATAGAATTCCCTATCTCTGTAGTTTATTGAGTGTCCTGGGCTCTTACGATTGTACATTGAGTGCACACTAGAGTAATTGAAATACTCTGTGAAGCCAACACAAGGAGTGTGTTTCAAACTCTGTCTCAAGTTTAGAGAAGAGTGTTCTAGGTGGGGAATAGTTTTTGTCTGATACCACCAAGTGGTATCATAGATGATCTTTGTTTGTAGACAACAAGAAAAGGAGGAGAGAAGGCAGAGCATTGAAGTTCTGTGTGAAGAACTGTTCTCTAGTGTGCAATAGACATCAGATTTATTAGGAGGGCAGGGTAAAGAGAAGATGGCTATTGAAGGCCATAGACAAGGTCCAAGAGAAGACCACTAGCAGATAAGAAAAAAGAAAATGGATAAAAATATCGAGGAGATGCGGGGGATATTGACAGGTTGATGTTGAGGATGCAACAAGGAGCATAAGGACACTGGAGGTATGAGTGGCCAATGAAGCATATATAAAAATGGCATGTCGAACAATTGATTTCCAAGAGGAAAACGAAGATGTTGAAGAGGTGGCTAAGAGAATTTGAAAACCTTAGTGACACAAAGGAAACATTAGTTTCCATCTATGAACCAAAGACTAGAGAAATCCTCGGTGATGAGGAAGAGAGATTAGTTCAGGATATCACAGATTTCTAGGAGGGAAATGAGAAGAGATGAATAGGGGATCTTACAAAGTTCTAGGAGGGAAGGAAATAAATTTCATCTTTCTAGGTGGGCAAGGAAGAGGAGATGAGATTGTCTGAAAGTATCAAGAACTCATAGAAGGGTTCATATCGACAAGGAGTGTTGATGGAGGAGGATCAGAAATACATTCTAATCATTGGGGGAATCATCATATTCCTTCCACGTAACCCAACAAAGGCCAGTGCACATATTGTTCGTGCAGAAGGAGGACAACCAACAGAGACCTTCATGGAGGAGTATAAAGGAGAAACATCTTCCCACAGTTTGGAGGGAAGAAAAGAAATTAACCATGCTTTTATGGTAGGGGAGATCAGATTATCTCTTGGAAAGAGCATAGGAGAAAGGGATAGTGATGATGTTGTTTGTGAGGAAGGTGACAGACAACCCATAGACTCTGTCATTTCAGAAGAGAGAAGGAGAGAAGAAGAAGAGCATTCAATATAATTGCTAAAATATTTCAGCAACGGAGATGAACGAAGGACAACTACAGAATTGGAACCTACAGCAGGAGAGAGAGCATATGACATGGATTTTTTTGATGTGTGTAAAGAATTAGAAGCCCTGGGAGAAAGAGTAATAACCTAGAGTAGGCTCATCCAACAGGTCAAGTTGGAGATTGAGGAAGATGAGATGTAGCAATAGAGAAGACTGCATGAAAGGATCCAGCCAGTGGACCAGCTGAAAAGAGTAATAGAAGAGATAAGAAGGTTGATGATGAGATCAACACATGAGATAGTAAGAAGAAGGTGGAATTTTATTAGAGGAGAAACTGCAAGAGAAATAGGACAACAACAACAAAAAAGTAGAGGAGCAGGTAGACAACTCCATAATGAAGTTTGAGACCCTGAAGGATATCAACAGTAGCAACAGAGGAGCCATGAGTAGGAGCTCATGATTTTTTTCAGCATGGGAGTATGATGCAGAAGCATTGCTCCAACTCATCATGTGAGTCATCATCCATCACACTAGTGCACTTGGAGGGAAAAGATCCCAAAGAAGGATGTGTCAACCATCTCAAATTTTAATCTTAAATTTAAAATTTAATGTAATTAAATGATTGTAGGCTCAAGGAAAGTCGAGCCATTTTCTTTGTACAGACTGAGTGCAGAGCCACCTTTAATGTATGACAGTAGGTATATCTAGATCCAATTTGGATTAGATATAAATCAATTTTCATTAATGTAGGTAGGTGGAGAAGGTGCGAGAAGCCCCTCCTTTGTAAAAGTATCTTTGTATCGAAAATTCATTAGATTTAGCTGCTAAGGAGAATAGGAGAGGAGAGAAGGGACTAAGACTAAGTTGCAATCTAGCCTTGTTTACATAGTGTAAAAAGAATTCAAAATTAATACAAAAGCAAATTTCCCTACATGTGAAGTTCTCTATGTTGTTTTATATGTCTTTTCTGAATGACTTTGAATGTTTATTGTGTGTTTATGAATGTCATGGATGTATGTATGTTTTCCTTTTCATAAATTAGATAGAATTATCTATCTATATGTAGTTTTATGAGTGTTTAGGACCCTTTAAGCTTGTGCAAGGAGTGCATACCAGAGTAGTTGAAAAAATTTGGGAAGCCAATGCAAGGAGTGCACTTGAACTATGTTTTAAGTTTAGAGGAGAGAGTGCCAGTGGGCACACCAGAATCATTCTAAAGCTCAGAAGGAGTAGTGCAAGGAGTGCATATCAGAGTTGTTGAACACTTTAAGGAGGCTCTGCAAGGAGTACATCAATAAGGCACAAGGAGTGTGCGAGAATCTATTTCAGGTTATGTGAGAAGGTTGCCAAGAGGGCACACTAGAAGGTTAAGACTTGGAGGAGAGTCGAGTGCAAGTATGCACAGAGAGCGCAAGGAGTGCGCGAGTGATTTCTTAGAATTTAGGACTCAAGGGGTGAAGTTGTGCAAAGAATTCAAAAAGCCAACAGACTATTGAAGTGTTGGTAAAGGCTCTAGAGGAAAAGAGCACAAAAAATACAGGAGGACGCGAGAACCTGTCAAAGGAACAAAGGGCCAAGACCCTTAGAAGTTTGAGAGAATTCAAGCTCAAGAGTGCATAAGGAAAAGATAGTCCAAGTCTCGGACTGTGGGAGAAGTGAAAAGCATGCACAAGTGAACTTATTTTCAAGTTCAAGCTCAAGAGAAGCAGTGCAGATAGAGATCAATCATTCGGGCTTGTAGAGGAAGATTTCAAAGGTTAAGCCTTTGAATTTATTGAGAAAATCCTTTGTTGGAAGGAAAGCGCGGCCACAAAGAGAGGGAAGCTACAACAGCCGTTAGATATTCCATTGGGAGAAATCTGGATCGTTGGATCGAAGTCCAGACAGAAGGAGGAGGGTGTAGAGGAGAAGGATAGATCCCAGCGATCGGATCTAGGTGCAAGGACTGACCACCATCAGATCTAGGTAAGTTGCCTGAGCGCTAAGCCCTGAAATCCTTCAGACTTCGTAAGTCTGACCATTTTTATGTGGCCCTGAAATCCTTCAGACTTCGTAAGTCTGACCATTTTTATGTGTTAAGGATAAGAGGTTCCCAAATTCTCGGGGATCCAAAGTCGATATTGATCGTTGATTGTGGAGGGACATGTGTTGGAATATTGTAGATAGTTTGGAAGTCCGACAGTCCGGGAGAAAGGAGGCGTAGAGGTGGAAGGTTGTCAATCGATCGAAGCTATGAAGAGAGAAGTGTATCTCGATCATCGGTGCTTTGGACATGTGTCAGCAGATCGAGCGTAGTTCGGAATCCCGACAGTCGGGGAGAAATAGGGTGCAAAGTTGTGAGGACTCCCGAAGGCCCAAAGTCCGGAGTTCATCTCGTTTGTGCATTTGAGAGGGAAGCTATGAAGAGAGAAGTGTATCTCGATCATCGGTGCTTTGGACATGTGTCAGCAGATCGAGCGTAGTTCGGAATCCCGACAGTCGGGGAGAAATAGGGTGCAAAGTTGTGAGGACTCCCGAAGGCCCAAAGTCCGGAGTTCATCTCGTTTGTGCATTTGAGAGGGACACCTGGCACCAGATATCGTAGTCTGAAGGTTTGTCACTCCAAAAGACTGAAGGTGAGAGCTGCATTGGGTAGCTAATTCTTAGACGCTCGAAGGCCGAAGCTAATCCTGTCCATTGGTTGGAGAGGACACATGGAGTACATATTTGAACTCTGTTAGTTCGAAGTTTGGGAGGAAACGAGGTTTATGGTAGGAAAAATCTTAAAGGCCCAAGGTCATCATGACTGTCCATGTGTGGGGACACGTGGACTGCTGGAAGTGAACCTTCGTCACTCCGGTGATTCAAAACTCCAGAGGTAATACAAGTTGGAGCAACTAGGACTCCCAAAGTTCGGAGTACCAAAGAGGATCCTAGCCATTGGTTGCTGGAAGCGTGGGATCTATTAATCTGTTAGCCTTAAGAGGTTGGCCACTTCGGCACTCCAGGGGACCTAAGGTGTGGTGCATCGAAAATTTTTGAAGCTCGAAGTTGTGAAGCGGGTGTGAGTCATCGATCTGTGGGAGCGCGAGAATCGTCTGATTTGATTCGGGGTTTAGTGCTCTGGGAGAGTAAGGTGTTGGAGCGGGTACACTTGCAGAAGCATGAATTCACGAATTCAATCCTTGTCATAGGTTGGTGGGGACGCTGTGAGCCGTTGATCATTTCCAACATTCGGGTATTCGGGATTTCGCATATTCAAAAGATTTTAAGTGTTGAATCTCCTGGAGCTCGGGGCTCCGAAGGATCCAAAGAAACACATTTTGTTAGCACTTGGTCATGGCCCAAGGTCATATGAGAGTTGGCCAAAAGAAGGGGGCTAGAGCCAGATTTTTTATTATTAAAGGAAAAATGGGGTTTAGCCTACGATTTTGGCCAAAAGTCACGTGGAGGACTCTATTGGCATATAAGGATCCTTGCGACTATGATTTTAGCACGAGGAAGAGATAAAATGACCTGTTTTATTTTATTTTTGGGACTCTTGAGGAGCCCGAGGGATGATCTAGATCTAAAAATGAACGATCCTAGACCGAAAGGTTACGTGGGTTCCATGTGAGGGTGAGGTTCTGCATCAAGTGGTATCAGAGCTGATTTTTTTCTGTAGACAGCAGACAAAGGAGGAGAGGAAAGCGTATCGATTCTTTGTGAATATTTGTTTGCAAGTGTGCAATAGATAGTAGACAGCCAGGAGGGTTGCAGGAGAAAGCCATTGGTGCTCTCAGTTGCAGAGCAGGCGAAGCAGACAACCTGGTGGGATGAAAGAGAAGAACCAGTTACGCTCTTAAGGAAAAGAAGGAGAAAATGGCTACTGAAGGCCAGAAGCACGGTCGAAGAGGAGACCAAAAGAAGATGAGTCAAGAGAATATGGATAAAGAGCTCAAGGAGATCCGAGAGGAGCTTGACAGGTTGATGTTGAACATGTAGCAGGAAGCGAGAGGAGGCTAAAGGTATGAGTGGCCTGCACCACCCAAAAGAATGGATCCCCTCCATTCTCTGCCATACAGTCCCTCAGGTTGTCCTTCTCCTTCCAGGGCTCCAGTGCAGTTGGTCCAGAATATCCATGTTGGGACTGTTAGGACTCATAGCTGTGAGAAAAGTTGTACACAAGCCAAAGCATCTCAGAAATGCAGGCCTCAATCCATGGTTGGATTACACCAACAATACCATGGTTTCACTTCAGTAGTTCGTCTTCCTTTCCCCAAGCCAAGACACGCATGAGGGAAAATGAATGAGTGAGGGAAAGAATGGAGTGCAATCTCCACAAGAGGGGTGAA
>CBVK0103393143.1:0-33410 GCA_900067695.1 Picea abies | reverse complement strand
TGGAATTGTTGTAGAAAACCCATCCATCTGAAGTGCCTTGCTTGTTGTATCTTTGTTTGTGATTGTCAGTATTGCAATGGTTGATTATCTATGTGAATGATGGTTTCTTTTCCCAACAAATAATGTTTCCATTTTTTCACACTTTGCACCAATGCATACAAATACTTATCATAAGTAGGATACTTAATCACAACACCATTAAAAGTTTCAGAATGAAAACAAATGGGCTTACCATGTTGTAACAAGACTGTTCGCATTGCATAATTGCTTGCATCAGTTTGGATTTCAAAAGGTTGTCTCAAATTTGGAAGTGAAAGAACTAGGGATGAACTGATTTTCTCCTTCAAAGTATCAAAAGCCTTTTGTTGCTTTCCTCCCCATTGGAAAACTTGCTTGATGCTTGTCACTGCATGTAATGGAGTTGCAATTGAAGAAAAGTTAGCAATAAACTTTCTCCAATATTGGGCTGCTCCCAAAAAACTTCTTACCTTTGTCACATTGTTGGGCTTGGACCACTCCAATATTAATTTAACCTTGGAGGGATCAATTTTTAGTTCTCCTCCACCAACAATATGCCCCAAGTAAACAAGTGAGGTCTTTCCAAACTCATATTTAGACATCTTCAAAAACAACTTTTTTTTTCTCAAGACATCTAAAACTTGCTTTACATGCATAACATGCTCTTCACAAGATTTGCTAAAAATCAAAATGTCATCCAAGTAGACAATAACACAATCATCAAGAAAAGTCCTTAAGACATCATTCATAACTCTCATAAAAGTAGCAGGAGCATTGCAAAGTCCAAATGGCATTACCATCCACTCAAACAAACCTTGCTTTGTTTTGGAAGTTGTCTTCCATGTGTCTCCTTCAACAATCCTAATCTGATGATATCCACTTCTCAAATCCAACTTAGTAAAATACTTAGCATCTTTCAATTGATCAAGAAAATCATCAATTCTAGGAAGAGGATAACGATTCTTTACCGTAATCTTGTTCAAGGCCCTGGAATCTACACACATGCCCCATGTGCGGTCTTTCTTTGGCACTAAAACAATTGGATATCCACATGGCGATGTGCTTGGCATGATGACCCCTTTGTCAAGCAACTCTTGGATTTGTTTTTTAATTTCAGCATTCTCCATGACTGACATCCTGTACATACCAATGTTTGGAAGAGGGAAATCTTTCTGCAATTGTATTTCATGTTGGATACCCCTTCTTGGAGGCAATCCCTTTGGTTCCTGAAACATCTCATCATTTTGGTTAACAACCTCATATAAATCAGATTTCAACTTTGCATCACAAGCTTGGAAAAATTCTTTTTCAACATTGTCTTTGGGTTTAATCATCAAGAGGACAAAATTTTTACTAGCATTGACTAATCTCTTCATTTGTCCCGCATTTACAAGTGACAAATTCATATTCTTTGTATGTGCTCTAACAATGTACTCAACTCCATTTTTAAATAAATGATACTTATTCTCATGACGATGAAATATGGCTCTCCTATCATATAAATATGGGCTTCCCAACACAATACCATAGATATCCAAAGGAATAACATTTGCAGTGATGGCAAATCTAAGTTTGCACCTTCTTGTCACTTGCAATTTAGCATTGTCACATATCCAACCTAGAGGGTATGGTTTAGGATGTGGAATAGTTTCCAACTTTAATTTCTTGACAGTGTCTTCAGATATGAGGTTGCTTGAGATCCAGTATCAAAAAGCGTATCTATGTTGGTATGTTTTGAAACAACCCTTATGTGAAAAAGCTCTATTCTTTCTTTTTCTTGTTGAGTTTCATTGAGGCTACTACTACTTGAATATCTAGTACTTGCAAAAGAACCCTTACCTTGATAACCCATGGCTGTAATTTGTGTTTCATCACCTGAATCAGAACCTAAATCTTGTTGTGTGGTTGCAACCATCTTTCTCTTCCCTTTGTGGCTGAACTTTTTGGGTCTTTTTTCGGGATGAAGTTTCCAACAATGGTCTTTATCATGGCCATCCTTTGAACAATGTTTGCATGTAAATTTTTCTCCCTCTTTCTTAACTGAAGCAATCTTTTTTCCATTTCCCTTGAACTTCTTCTTTCCCTTGTCTCCATGACTGAAAGGCTTCTTGCTACACTCATGAGTTTCATTCCTTCCTCTTGCTTCCAAATGAGTTGCCTGAACACAAACTTCATCTAGATTTGAAGGGTTAAACATGAGTATTGCATGTCTCAAGTAACTATGTAAAGCTCCAATGTATTTGAGCAACGTTTCTTGAGAAGACAAATCTACTCCCAAAACCAAAGATCTTCTCCTAAATTCTTTAGTAAATCTTTGCACTTTTTCCCCTTTAGCTTGTCTAAAATTTTGCCAATCCATAATAGCTTTCTGTATGTATGCTAATGGATAAAATTGCTTTTTAATTGCAACAATGAAATCATTCCAAGAGGATAAAATTTTACTGTGTTTGTTCATGTCCTCTTGAGTTTTGGCTTCCCACCAAATGACTGTTGCACTATCCAATCTCAAAGAAGCAAGATGAATTTTAGTTTCATCATCTTGAATTCTTTGTATCCTACAATACACTTCAATCTGATGAATCCAATTATCTAATTTCTCAGCATTTACCTCTCCATTGTACATTATCAATTCAAATTTAATATCGTGGAGGAATTTTACCATGTCCCTTTGGAGAATTTGGAGGTGGTTGTGAAATAGTAGAAGAAGTGGAATATGGAGGTGAGGGAGGTGGAGTATCTCCATTTCGTCCATTTCCTTTTGGAGTTTTATCACCACTGTCTCCCTTTTCCTTTGAAGGGTTGGATCTTTCACCTTGCAACCTTGCATTCCTCTCTTCCAACAAGAATTTCATAATTTCTCTCATATCCATGAAAGCCTTTTTGAGATCTTCATCTTCAGAGGGAAAATTTTCATGATCCTCTTCATGAGCCATAGTTGGTGAATGCCTCCTTGAATATTGAGGTGATAGTACAGTCCTTCTTCTTGAAATTTGAGAACTTGGCTCTACAAGTTGACCTTCTCCCCTTGTGATCTTCAACATTGTGAGCATCATAAAACAAACACTTGCAAATAATCAAGCCTTCAAAAACCTATGCTCTGATACCAACTTGATCTGAAAATGAAAAGGCTTGTATCTTTGAAATATTTGCATGTTTTTAATTAAGTGTGCTTAGGAAAAAGGATCAATTTGCAAACAAATAAGTTAGAGAAACTTTCAAATTCAAGATGGAGATAGTAACCAACAAAATATAGTGAACATTAAACACATAACACAACAAATGATAAAGGAGTTCACCCCTCTCTTGGGCTACATCTCCTGGTCCAGCTTCCAATGGCTCTTTTATATTATTTTCTCAAAGTGATAAAATAAGTGCTTTAAAATGATCAAAATTCCAAATAGATGGATCCAATGGCTCCATAACATCCAAAAACCCCTACATGGGCTTTTTCGGCACCTGGTTTGGCCAAAAAATGAAGAAGATATGCTTCCTGGAAGTTTTCCCCTTCAAGCTTGCTGTCTCTGGTTCGCCAAATCACACCTCTGTGTGTCTAACCTGTCTTCTGGATGTTTTATGTGCCTAAACCCAACACACGTGTGCATTCCTGTGATTGGTACCAAAATGTCACACCGTTAGTGTATTTTGAGCCCCCAAAGACGGAGGTGTTGGGTGCATGGGGCCATGTGGCCAAGTCTTTAGTGCAAAAAAAGGCTCTCCCATGCCAAATGGCATGAGCACTTGACAAGTGGCGGTGGATGTATAACCTTTGGGAACGTGCACCTTGTTTGTAAAGGTGTGGTCATATGGGAGAACAATCACGACCGGGGGTTGGGGCTAAGCCCTAGTCCAGACGCACCCCAACATAAAACATATGTCAAGTTAAATACAAGTTTTTCCATAGTATTGTTAAGAACCACCGTTAGGCACGTCGGTTGGGCGGCCTTTTCCAAGACTTATCCATATTCCAGGAGGTCCAGGGTTCGACCCCCATGGAATCCACAAAATTTTTAACCAATCAGCCTTTAACATGGTGCCACATGGCAGCCCATGTCTGGGCCATGTGGCACCATACCATTTGCCAAACTGATGCCACATGTCACAATCTCATTCACCCTCGTGTCTTCCAACTAAACTACCAATTCAAAACTTTCCATGTCACCATCATGGCACGTAAGCATCATGTCATGTCAGCTTCTGCCACGTTAGAAACTGTACGGACTGTACAGTCAACATATTTTACCTGTTTGGCAAATCGAACAAAACGTGATATCTCCCTCATACAGTGTCTATTTGAACCCATTCAAATTGTTTTGGGTTTGTGATGATGAGGCCTACATCCCTGTTTGTTTTGAAGCGATTTTGAGCACTTTGAATTTTGAGCAAAATTTGATCCCCTAGATCATTCACACACAACAACGAGCCCAGAAAAAAACTAGAGTGAAAACCCTAGCTAGCTAAAACCCCGCCATTCTAGCACAGTGAGATGGAGGATATAAGGCATGAGAGGGAGCAGAGGAGAGAACCCCAACCGCCATTCAATCGAACCTAGCTGAACCCAACCATTCAATCAAACCCGACCACCATTAAATCGAACCTAGCAAGAGGGAGGAGAGAACCCTCATGCAGTGGATATAAGGAGGCCCTACACCTACACAATGGATTGTGACAGTCAATTCCATCACACTTGATCAAGTCAAGGGCAAGGATGGTGAGTACCTCTGCACACTTGAATTTACATTGCTAATTCGAGATTAGTACTTTTGTTTTTACAAGTTTGGTTAGTTCCATTTTTGTGTTGGAAGGATATGGACATCTCGCCTTCTTCTTCCCTACCCATACACCCTAATAATTAAAGTATTTCCTATGCCTTCTTCTCCCTTGCCCATACTCCCTAAGAATACACCCTAAGAATTGTTTTTATGCAATATTTAGATCCATAAGAATTGGATTGCCTATGCCTTCTTATCCCCTGACCATAGATATCCAGCAAGGTTAGTGGATGGCCTTAAATGGATTAATTAAACCTCATGTGTCTCTATTTTCCACTTGTATTTGACTGGTAGAGAAGAAACTAGTTCAAACAGGAAAAAAAAAATTAGAGAAAACCCACAGAAAATTGCTTCCATAGGCCAAATGGCACAATCTTCCCTTGACTTGCGATCCATGCAAAAATCACGATTTTGACTTGTGTTGACTGAATCAAACTTGGTTAATGTGAGTTTGAATCAGTGACCTTTGGATCGGCTTGTTTGGAGGATGATCCAATTCAAACTTGGAAAATTGCAATTTAAAGCGTGATTCTTGTTTCACTGAAAATATCTCTTTAACAAAAAATATCATAGATCTCCCATATTTTTGTAAATTGTATATGTTGAAGGAAGTAGCTTTTGATGTTTGTTTTAACAAAATGACACTTGTTATGGGAGAGCCTTGAGGAAGTCTTGAAGTATGTGTATACATTGCGAACTTGTTTTCACAAAATTAGGATAATATGGAGAAGATTGGCCATACTCATCCAGTTGTCATGTCCAGAGAATTGCAAAATCAAATTTTTTGTCGAGTCCTATATTGTATTCTAGGAAAACCATTAACAATAGTGATGCATTACAGTCCACTTTCTGATTTAAAATATGTTCAAGTTTTTTTCCTTTATTAGTTAGTTTAGTTGTGGATGTTAGTTTGGAAAAAATAAGAATTCTACTCAAAGAGTAGTTCAAAATTTGAAAAGGATAGTTATCTCCTTGAGATAGTGAGAATTTATTTTATGTCAATTGATAAATATCAATGTTTCAATAGTCCCTTAATCTTATTCTAGGTGCAACAATTGTTAATATTGCACCTCCATGATTGAAAAACATCATCGGGATCCAATAGTGTCATTGCCATTGTCATTTGTATCCTCAAAAGCTGTAGTATTCCCCTTGGTAGACCAGATTCTACCTTTGATCCCATAAGTAGAACAAATTATGCCTTAGTAAATCCCCTTAGTAGACCAGAGGCTGTAGTTTTCTTCTAATAGGTCATATGTTCAAATCCATAGGGGGGTAGGGTATGTATACCACCATAGACTTTACCAGTAAAATTGCTAGGTGGAGGGGGTCTCATACACCAATTTAGTGTCTAGCTTAGTTGTGACCTTAAAAATAGATTATTATTATTATTACTACTAAAAGGAGACAGAAAAGAGAACCCCTCAATCAACACAACCATGCCCCATATCCATTATTTTGAAAAGATCTTTGACAATTTCTTGATCTTTAGATATGCTCTGTCCAGCCCCATAATTTCTTTTGATCTTGCCAAGAATCTTTACTCCATCGTGTTAGAAGGTCCTTATTCACATCTACTAGTCATCATTAGTTTTTTTTCCAGCATTTAATGAGTGCTCCTTGACTGATCATATTTATCTTGCTTATTACTATAAATACTAATCTCCCAATCACCGTCACTTCAATGTCGAAGTTAGCTACATCATTATGAATCACTACACCAAGACTTACTGATCCATGTTGATCATAAGTAATGCCAAAGTCATCCGGCCATCATCTCGTTCTAGATCACGAATAACCCTATCAGTGCCTAGCATTACAAGCTCATAATTTGTTGTAAAACATCATTGCCACCCAGGTTCTACTCTCATCAAGTTCAACGCCTCGTCATCCACAACTACCCATCATACTAAGCAGTTAATCTAGTGTCATCTCTTCTTTCATACATTTTTGTTGTAGGTTTCCCTGTTGGGTCCCTTGAACCAACTATTTGTACAATATTTTTTGACGCATTTCTATTAGGTCCTTCATGGTGATGTTAAATTCTTTTTCATTATTTTAAGCCATCATATATCTTAGAAAAGAATGCCCATGTTGGTGTCTGTGTATCTTTTGATCCCAACAGCTTGAAGCAAGATGCCAAACATTTTTTGAGGACAGAAAATAAAATCTTGAAAAGACCTAAATAACCTTCTATAGTGTCTCCCATAGTGGATTATCTTTCTGTATTATTTTCTATTCGATTTCATAAAAGCATTATTTCCATCCATGCAAATTTTCAAAATTAATGTTTACAAACATGTATATTACCTTGCCCATCAAGTTGGTGAAGAATGACAATATACTTTGGAAAACCACTAAACATATACTTCTATCAACTAACTTCTTTGAATTCATTGATATAGTGGCACATGGGACTTTTGGCAGGCATTTGTTGTCTCAAAACATGTTACATCACCATATTACCCTTGCAGTGCTATAGAGGAACTCCAAATACAATACATTCTATGGTGCTTTCTGATGGACATGGTTGTTAATTTCCGTACAAATATAACATCGCTAAATCCTTATTTTTTTATAATTAGATCACCAGACAAGATGTAAGAAACCAACAATGTTTTTCTTTGCAAGCTATTATCAATATGTACAATAGATCCATGAGTTCAAGAAGATGTTTCTTATCAGCAAGCCTGAGGAAAATATAATATTTTCCATCCAATTTAAAATTTTGAGGCATATCCACATCAATTTGTTTCCAAGAAAAAAACATTATATTCAATATTTTAAAATTAAAATCAGAATATAAATCATGTCCTAACTATATTTCTAGAGCCATACCTCTCATCTTTCTTCCAACCAAAAAGAGGAAAAACTCAGAGAAACGTTTCCTCATAGCAGATCTTGTCTGAAATATTACAGTCATCCGGAGGCTCTAGGGCCCTCCAATCTGTGCTTAAAAGAAATTGTATATTTTATTCACCTTTGAGGAGACTCAACCCTCTACTTATTATTTACCTCAATATGAATCAAACATTTTTTAAAATAATACTGTAATGTAGAATTATTTTAGTGGTGGATCCCACTGCCACATGACATTTAATCATTAGTCCACATCATATCCAACTATCATAGACTCGTACCTTTGTGGAATTGATGCATGCTACCATGGAGAAACATGAGAGTGGATGTGTTTGTATCAATGTGGTCACTTGGTGTTCCCTCAATCTTATTTTCTTTAATCCCCTTGTACATACATGATTATTCCATGTGTCATTATATTGGGATTTTGAGATCTTGGACTCTCTCTCATAACAACTCATTGTATCCTTAAATTCTCTTGGTTTCCCTATTCCTCATGCACGCAAAACTCTGATGCAATATGCTTCTAGCAAGTGTCAAGTGTCTAATAAACTTAATCCATGGAACCCCAGGCCCACCAAGGCATCCAAACCTAAAATATTATGCATTATGCTTAAGTATAGGTACCATGTTTCTAAGAAAGTTCTTGCATTGGAGATATTTGAAATGACAAATCTGCTCAATTCTTATGGATCTGAAGTATTATTAGAGCCTAGTGAAATCTTGTTTGAGTCCAATTCTCCAAAATACTTCGAATTCAATGGTAGGTATGTAGCTGGAACTCTAGGCTTCACGAATACCAATAGGCCTTAGTAATATAAAAGGGCCTTAGAGTTGTAGCTCGTATGCAGTCGACTTCCTTCCAACCAATACGTACATACTTTAGACAAGTAGCTAGCTTGTACATGACCAACTGACATCCAACCAATAGGCACAAACCTTAGACAATTAACTAGCTCATACACTTGCTAGGCTTATTGATGATGATAGGTTAGGTCATCCATATTCAATATCATCCTTGTAGATGTTAGATGGGTTTGACATGGGCATGAATACTTTAAGAGTGCATACCCATACTGTCATTTCACTTTCAACAAAAAGATTATGGGATGATTCCTTTACTATCCAACAAATATCCATTTAATTTAGAAGGAACAATAGAGAGCTTAAACTTTTAATGAACATAAACCTTAACAAAATCAAGGTTTAATGGACCCCATCATTCTCATGCAATGTTATAGAAGAACAACCTTTGGATATACAACTTTTGCAATAGTTAGTGCCTAAAAAACAAAGGTGCATATCTAGATGCTAATAGGGCCTTTACTTTCATGGCTTAAATTATGTAACCCAACATTTAAATCAGAATATAGGTCCCAACTATTATGGTCAAACCAATCAAGTTAGCTTGTTATATTGGATCTAATAATGTAGATAAACATAATTCTCTCATAAGATTCATGGCCTAAAGTAATGATATATATGTTCTAAATAACACAAAAATGCATAAGCACACTATAATCATGATAAAGGAAATGGAAGAGATGCGAGCTAAGGGATTTTACTTTGGGTGTAATAAAAAATGGTATTGGTGGAAAAAATGTTCCAAAAAAAATACTATTCACCTCAATAATAATGAGAAGGATGAAGAGGAACCTCAATAGGATTTGTGAGAATAGTTTGAGTGCTCATTAAATAATGAAGCAAAATTTGTTATAGTTGTATTGGTCATTGTAAGAATACAAAAAAATGGTTTGTCCCATAGTCTATGATTCATAGTTTGTTAAAAAAATTGATGCTTGTCTACCAAACATGCAATTCTATCCTTTGTAGAGGATTGTGAAATTTTACTAGTACAAAGCCTATTGATGACACTTAATACTAGATAGACTTTGTAGTACACGAAGACTTGAAATTAATGAAAAACATGCATATTGTGAGCTTCCTCTTTCTCCATTGGATAGGGATAAGAGTCTCGGGCCTCCCCAACCATGTCCACATCTAGAGGAATTTGATGAACATATTCTTTTTCTTTGTTTTCCATAGGCATTTAACTGACATACATCTTGGCATTGAAAGCAACATATTGAAATCTCTTTGAAAAATTTGAGATTTTCTAGTGCAACATATGCACTCTTCCTTTAAAGAATTGATTTTCCACTTATGTTGTAATAGAGACTCCATGATAAAAACAAACCCTGCATTATGATTATCTTCCTCAACATGGATTCTACTAATAGATGAGAAGATAGAGGCCTAGTTCTTAGCAATTAGGTCCTCATGTTTACAAAGAAATTGATAGATTTATATTATTTTACAATATGGGTAGTGTCCAGGTTGGCTATGGCTCTTCATGCTACCTATAAACTAGAGATATTACAACCAATTTGGGTGAATAAAAGCAAATTCCCCTTCAATAGACCCCCCTACGTGGGAATTTAAGCTTATATTTTTTGTACTTTCTCTTTGTTGGTCCAATTAGTCCCTATATGGAACTTTTATCTCGTGTGTTATGAACTTTCTCTTTATTGGTCCAATTAGTCGTTACATGGGATTTGTAGCTCCATGTACACTTTCTCTCTATTGGTTCAATCGTACATCTACAAAATAGAAAAATATTTCTTACGTTTACCTAGGACATTTGAAAATTCCATATTAATCTAGGTTTTGAGAACATTTAATATGTGGATTTATTGTTTTTCTTATTGGATTTCAGGAAATCTCTCTTGGGATTTCTAGGGTATTATGTCAAAAGATAAAAATAATAATTTTCCTTCAACTCTATAAGTTTTAATAGAGGCTACCTATTCAACTCTGTAAGTTTTAATGGAGGCTACCTATTCATATATGAAGGTGGAAGGAGGTGGAAATTATATGAATAAGAGGGAAATGGAGGCTACCTATTCATATATGAAAGTGGAAGGAGGTGGAAATTAGATGAATATGAGGGAATATATGTTTATTTTCCAATTTTCAAAAAAATTGTAGGTTACCAATTCATGTACGAAGGTATGCATGAGGTGGAAATGAGATGAATATGAGGGAATTTATGTTCATTTTCCTTGTTCAATATGGTTTAGCATGTGTTTTTGTTGTTTTCGGGATTTGGTGGTCCATGCTTGTCATGGTGTAGCCTAGAATTTGGTGGGTGGTGTGTTCTTGTCATGGGTTTTTTAGATGTATTATCAACTATGATATATGGGTGTGGTTATCTTGGTTGTTGTGGTGCACTATGGAGTTTCCTATATCTGGTCTCTAATATGGTGATTGGTCGTGGTTTTCTTAGAGATCATGGTGTACTATAGGATTTAGTGGGCCATGAATTGTGCTCATTGTGGCATAGCCTAAAATTTTGTGGGTGCTCTATGTTTCCCATGGGTTTCATGGTTATGGTCTCGATTATGGCTTTTTGTTGTGGTTGTCTTGGTGACGCAGCCCCGCTCTCACAGCAGGCGGTCGCTCTACCAGGACCTTCACGCTCCACGCCCCGAAGAGTCGAAGCTCTTCCACTCCTCTGAGGAGTTATACCCACAGTCTACTCGGCGATCTTCCCCGCACGTGCTATCAGGAGATCGGACCTCGCGAGATCGCGAGATTCACGGTGCTGTTCCTGGGAGAGAAAGCCCCGAAATCCCGATGGTCAAAAGTCAACCTCGGGGTACCCCCACTCTCTCACCTCGAGCCTTGTCTTATCAATTTACCGAGTGCCGAAACTCCGATGTCCCTCGAGCACTCCACCTAGATCCCACTATGTCTCCGGGGTCCCACTCTGCTCCGTCACCTTCGGGACTTCGCGGATCGCGAAATCCACGACTCCAAGTCCTTGCTGCTGGAAACCCCGAATGCCGAATACCCGATGACAACCAATTCCTGCCTTCACTCGAGGGTTAACCTCCTCACTATCTTCCCCAGATCTGACGATCCACAGGACTTCGCAAATCTGCACGACTATCCAAATCGTTGATTCTCTTCACCTTTATGAAGAGGCCTTCTCTCGCCACCTTCGTTCTGGGCGGCCTTCACTGGTTCGAACCCTCGTCGAAACCTGAGGAACTCTTCCTTCTGAAAATCCCTCCACTCAGACTCCTTCCGAGATTTCTCAACGGCACACCCTATGCTCGATCTTCAACCACTTCCCTAAAGTGATGAAGTCTTTGGAGTCCTGTGCGCTCACACTCGCAACCGTTTCAACCCTTTCCTTCTCAGACTTGCTACTGAGACTCGACCTTGGCCTGCATTCACCTGCACGGCTCGAAATACTCAACCCAACTCTGGGTGAAGTGAGAACAAAGGTTCAACTACTTAGCCTCCTCGACGCAATCCATGCGGAGGTATTCGACTGCACTCGATGCAGGAATCTCCTGGCCTAAGAAGAGAAACAATTGAAACTCATTCCCTCAGGTTCCTAACCTGATATGCAATCACGTATGCAGCATATAAAAGATACGCATAAAAGGAAGCAAGTAAACAGAAGCATAACATTAACAACACAAAAGTATCAAACACATCCATGGTAATTGAATCAAGATTTTCCTATCAATTCAATAACTGTACATGGAGTTCTTCACAAGCTCTCTGCTCTGCTCTGCCTCTCCTGCTCCTGTGTGAATGAATGAGAATAATCATCATGAATACAAAGGAGGGTGTCTATTATTCCGTTTTCCCTCTCGAAAGTAGATATGTCTAATCTACAGTTAATTTCTATCTAACAACATTAATTCAAATAAATGCCTTCCTATCTACTATTACAATACAAGTGCGCTTCACTATGAATGATCTCATCGAAACGACGGCGCAACAATCTCCAAAGCATTTCAAAAATGTGCGTGCTGGCACTGTCCAGCTGTATGTTCTTTCTCCGTGCGCGCTGGCTCGCTTGATGACGTGTAGATGCTACAGATGCTCCTGCATCACTTGGTGATCATGGTGCACTCTGGAATTTGGTTGTTGTTCCATGTTTTTCATTCCTCTCTTGGGTTTGGTCTCGATTATGGTGTTTTGTAGTGGTTGTCGATGTGTGGTAAAACATTTCATGGAGGAGGGTTGTTTTTCCATAGGATTGTGGGTAGTTTCATTGCTACCTCTTGCATACACTGGTAGATTGGTTGGAATTGTTGGTATTTGGCACATAGAAAGGGATGTGTTTTCCTTGTGTCAATGTTATTCAAATTGGATTTGTCCATATGTGTTTTCTTTTTGAGTTGGTCTTTAGCACATAGAAAAGTATGTGTTTTCTTTGTTAACATGTTTTTTGGTTTGGATATATCCTTGTGTGTTTTCTTTTTGTATGTGATATGGGTTTCATGTTGTTATGCCCCATGTTCAGCCCTAGGTTTCTTTGATTCCTACAAAAATATTATTGTTTCCCTATAGTATTGGGGTTTAGCATGGCCTTGTGGGAGTTGACAATGCAACACATGGGGGTTTGCAAAAATTAGAGCCTTTTTTCGTCATGTGGTTCCTCTTCCTTGAGTAGAGGATGCCTAGTTGGGTTATCCTAGTCTAGTATTTATATTTTTCTATACCATTTCTAGAAGTTATGGAATTTCTCAAGTTCAAGTGAGAATTTTGTGTTTAGGTTCATTTTGCACAAATCCAACAAACAACAACCTTAATACTATTTTTTTCTTAGATCCATATGATAAATTTATCATGTCCTTAGTGTTTCAACATTTTTAATATGTCCTTAATGTGTCCAAAATCAAGAGGGATATCACATTAAATTAGGTGGTTGACCACTAGTATTGGTAATTGCACCCTAGTCTAACTGTGCATCCAAAACTAAAGATATAAATTTTTTATTTAGATCTGTGAATATGATGATGGACTACTAACTAACAACACGTGCACATGCAATTGAAGGTACAAACAAACAGGTACATGTTAGATATTTCTTCGTCAAGTGAGGAAATCTTAGGAAAAATAGAGGCTGGAAATGCAACTGCATCTAGTAGATATGATAAGCAAATAAGGACCAGAGGTGAAAAAGTCAGAATAAAATTTTGTAGACACATGGAATTTTTTCTTGTCGAAGGAGGATCATTCTCTTATGATGATGAGAGCATATGAGACATAGATGTTCCACTCAGGTATCAACATCTGGTGAAGCAATGGGTACCTAAGGAACTACCTCCTATAGATGTTGACTTCATTATCAACAATAGGACATATCACATTGCACAATCCTTCCTGCATGGATTGGGGTTATTTTCCATGGATGGAGTAATTGTAAAATACAATACAGTAACTGAATTGATGGACTATGTCGGACTATGTTACAATTATAATGATTGGATGCGGCTAGTCCAGTACATACGAAGTATGCAGAGATATGCACTCACTGCAAATTATATACAACTAATAAAAAAGGATAAAAATAAGGGAGCGACTATCTATATTGATGGAAGGCCTAAAGCTTCTGGCAATATCACAAGGTTTATAAACAACACATGACCCAGGACAACAAACAAACAACCGAATTCATATTTGAGGGACGTGAAGAGAATCGGGTAGTCTTGTGCACAATAAAAAAGATAGCTCCCGGGGAATAATTATTAGTGGATTACCATTTGAATCGAATAGAAACATTGACAAAGAGTGTGCAGGTTCTTATGCAACACCTCTTTAAGAAACCTCTACTTATTGCATTATATTTTTTTATTATATTTAACATTGTTGTAAATATTATCTTTAACATTGTTTTTTTCTTATCATTAACAATTTTTTAAATATTTGGGGGTTCTAATTATATTTTAATGTGGAAGGATGATTGTGGAAAAGGGCCAGTTGCGGAACATGTAAATGATTATCAATTTCCACTTTCATTTTACGTTGTTTTTATTATTTGCTTATATAATTTTATTGAAATAACGTTGTTTTTGCTGAAATTATATGTAGTCAGCAGGCAATGTGGATCATGATTCTGCCGATGAGGAGGGGTTTTATTCTTGCACAGATCCGATGCTCTTATTAAAAAAAAATATCATTAAAGCTAACAAGGAACTTGTTAGATTTTTAGATCATCCAGAACAAACCCCAGACATCAAAGAAAGGATCAAGCTCCTTATGTCACAACTTAACACACATAAGGTAATAACCATAATTTAATTTTTTCTTTTGAATGCAATCATATGTTTAATTATGATACTTTGTTATTTAACTTTTACATTATCTCACAAAAAAACATTTTATTTTTTATAAAGGAATATTTGGAGCATGTTCAGCTCGGGGTTGGTAGTAGTGGTGCTACAGAGACGCTACAGAGTCCTGATGTAGATGATCATAGAGCTGCTAGAGCACTATTTACTTCTCCATATTCCACACCTCATTTAGATAGGAGCCATGACATGCACCGACATGCATCCACACCTCGATCCGAGTCTAGAGATTGTGTCAGAGATGAGGATCATAGTGATGTGGTTGAGATGGTTTCTTTTCCTAGAGCTAGACGTGTGACAAGCACGGGGACCCTTCCATGCACATTTTTGGTCGACGATAATGGACTTCCATTAAAACAATCAAGACTCCCAGGTAGTTTTAATTCATATTTTAATCATTTAATGTTGTCCTCATACATAAATGATCTATATTATTAATTTTAAATTAATGATCATATATTTTTGTGTGTAGGAAACAACCTTTTTTATAGGCACATAGAGAGCAAGGCCTTGTCTATTTTTGGGGAAACCTTACGCATGAGGTGGAATTGGAAGAATTCCAACCTCAAAAAGGAACTTATGGATTATATTGAAGGCCTCTTTGGTGTAGACACGTTCAATACAAAAGCGGTCACATCTGCAGCGGGTGAATATTTAAAATATACCCGGGATGTTTATAGACGAAGCTTGGCAAGAAATCCTAGGTATGAGCGTCCTCCCTCAATTCTAGAGAGGGAGTGGAAGGTGATCATTGATGATGAAAAAGAGAAGATTTTGAAAAAATCAAGAGAACAAATAACTGGTACACCAAGGTAAATTAAAAAATTTTGAATTCAATACTAGCTTTATTTTTCTTTAGATCTAAATAAAAGTGTGGTTATATATAACATACTTGAATATTTTGATGATAGGTTTCCTGACACTTCGAAGGAAACCAAAGCAAGGATTTCCAAACATGGTCAACACAAGCTAGGCCAGGGTAGCTACTCGAGGTTACAATCACAAATCGTAAGTACTCTAACATCTTAAGAATATTATTTGTATCACCTTACAACTTTAAGGTAATTGCAGCAAAAAAAATTAAAAAACCATACCCTTATGCAATGCAGGGTGACGACTTCGGAATAGAAACCACGGAGGAAGACCTCCAACTTGGTTACAAGTACAGTTATAAATCCATGGTTGATCGTAGGAAAAGCATGGGGCAGACCCCAAGATTCAATTTGTGGGATAAGGTAAATAAAACTCAGTCCACATTAACCTTTCGTTACTTATAAAATACGTAAATGTTTGATATCATCCATCATTTAATGTATTAATTTGTTTTAATTAGGGGAGCAACACTATCAATGAAACCATTAGTACTAAACAACATAGTGTTGATAGTGAAACTTCACCATAAGATCATGGTGCTCCCCAACAACCCCATCCAAGTGAGGTGCAGCCCCAAGATGTTCATGTGACTAAGGCCCACGACGGTAAAATGTCTATATATTAATCATATACTTAATAATTTTGTACTTATAAATTTTGACATTTCAATGGCAGAGAATGTCATAGATGATCATCCTCAACCTAAAGATCAGGTGAACAGGCCAGAAGCGATTCCAATGGTACCGACTAAAGGACCAAGTAAATAATTACATTGCATAGTTTTTTTTTAATATTAATGAACTACTTCAATGATATTTAAAAATTGACCATATTAATTTAATATTTTTTATTTCTTTAGGTGATGGCCCCTCACAGCAGCATCCATGTTGTGGGTATGAGACTAGACATACTCAGCGTGAAAGGAATGAAACAACATCATCTGCTGATGATCACCCAGTAAATGAAGACATGGATGTGGATGATTTTCTTAAGAATTGGAAAGAAAAAAAGAAGACTAAAAGAAATTCATGATGTCATGTAATAATTTTATAAGACAATTAGATGTACATTATATAGCTGATAATATACACAAGGCTATTTCTATGGCTTGTATATATCTATGAATGTAATTTTGTTATACACTTAATGACAAAGAGCATTACAATTCTTTTCATTGTGTCATGGACATGGTGTTGCTACTCAACATTGCCTCAAAGCCTACTTATTCATTCCTCTATGATATGTACAATGATGTTGAACCTTCCAAAAATCATTGTGTGTAGAAAAATAAGCCAAGGACAAGAACCCAAGGATTTCAATGTTAAGGTCTTGTGATTCCACAAGGTGGAATACAAAGAAGAATTGTTTCCATGCATAAACATGCTAAATACCTTGATTGAGAATGTGGATGTAACAAGTTGAACATTGAAATCATAGAGCGATGACATAATCGAGAAATATGAGTGGTCATAGATGTTTTGCTATTATTCAATCATTTAACCTTTTAATGTCTTTGAAAAATGCACGTTTGAAGGGTGGTCACCTCCATGACAAAGTTAATTTCTAAAACTTTTTTTTTAGTTGTTTGAAGAATATTACATGTCCCATAAAAGTTAATTTCTAAAAATTTTTTTTTAGTCGTTTGAAGAATATTACATGTCCCATAAGACTATTTAGACTCATTTATGGATTAAGGACCTTATTTTCATCCCCTAATCATGGTCAGGGCTCAAAGACCCGTCCTGGCTACACAAAAAATCCTAATGGAAACCCTTTCTCATTCATATGAAAAATATCCCCTTTAAAGAGATGATGTTGTAGTTAAAAGCCTTGATCATACTTTATGGATTAAGGACCCTATTTTCATCACCTAATCATGGTCAAGGCCCCAACATAAATCTCTACTACACAAAAAATCCTAATGGAAACTTCATCCAACCTGTATGCAAAAGATCCCCTTTAAATGTTTCATGTTGTAGTTCATGGCTTTAATCATGGCCTATTAACCCAATAATATTTTTTCAGGGCCTAATTCCTTGGATTTATCCCCCAGCCATGGTTAAATCCTTCATAGCCATCTTTGATACACAAAATATTATAACAATGTCCATATCTCACTCAAAGGTTCATGATTCCCTATAGACAACATGTTATGTTCAATATCTTCATGATTCATAGTATTCTTTGGATTATGTTACATATATTCATTTACTTTCTTCCCTTCCCTTCTTCCAGGAAAAACCTCTTTGAAACGCACTGCAAATCAAGTGCCAACTCTCTTGTCTTCTGAACCTCAAAGCACTAGTTCTGATACCATGTAGAAATTTTAGCTCAAATATATACTAAGTCATAAACATATTTCAACCTCCTATAAATATTCAACAATAAATCAGAAATACTAAATGATAGAGATATGAAACTAAAATAGTAGCGGAAATAATAATGAACAACAAAGAAATCACTCCATATAACACTAGTAATTTTTGGGCAATGCCCCTAGAAAAAACCCAACTTGGGAAAACCTGTTCAAGGAGAGTTTTCTTATTGAGATAAGAGAAATTTCATATTAGAGTTTACAACAACAAGTAATCAATAAAAAAAAATCTTGAAAAATGTGCCAACAAACCTCCTCGATTTGTGTGCTAAAAACCACACAAAACAATCCCCATTTTCTGCAATGTACAGTCCTTTTAATAACAAATAAAATCTTGATATCTATGCACATTAGCAATATTGTTCTGCACTAATTTCGTACATCCAAACACTTAGAAAAATTTTCCATCCTCTTGCCTCGATTTTTGTGCCTCTATGCTATTGTATGACGTCTAAACAGTGATGTACAACCTCCCTTTTCAGTACTGTCAACTCAACATTTAATGTTGTAATTTCTGGAAAAACGTGCCCTCTTCTCCTCTTGAAAATCATGCCCTCCATCAGTTGTACAAACCCTCTCCTTCCTTGGAAATCATGCCCCTCCTCTAGCTGTAAAAACCTCCCTCTTTCCCTTGGAGAATGCACCCTCCTCTTGCTGTTACTCTCACTTCTCCATGAGCTCAATCTCTTTCTTGAGAAAAGTGACTCTTCACCTTCTTGCTCAAGGTCTCCTCAAAGTGTGTGCCTTGTCTCCCTCAAGTAGTGATTCATTGGCGGTGTTGACAATCATGACATGATCTTACCAAGGTTGAACTCAAATTGCCTAGCCTTTCCCAAAAATGTAATAACAATCATATTTCACTGTTCTTGTAAGGAGACCAGGAGGATGTCATCATCTACGAGAAATAGGGTAGATATCATGTCTCCATAAAAACCTCTGCAAAAGAAAGTCATGGATATCATGTGAGAACCATATTTAGGTATGATAACTATGCCATATAGTATCATACTCTTGATAAAGAATCCTAATTATTGAAGTTGTTCTAGTAAATTCAAGAAACATTGTCAAGATCTTTTGAAAGTTCACAAAACTAAACGGGATTGGTGTGCTATTCTTTGCATGCCACAATTATATGGACAATGTGATGATGTGTTTAAGAGAAAGGTAATATAGATTCTTTCTCTCCCCTTGGATTTGAAGCTACTCACTGTAGGTTAGTGGAAAAAACTTGTAGAGACTATAAAATCGCATGAAACTTGTTGGAACCTGTGGAAACTTGCTAGAAATTACATAGAGCTCATGATTTTGACCCCTAATAGGTAAAAATGGACCCCACATGCAAAGAACTTGGAGAAAGGGATTAGATAGGGTTTTGGAGGGAAAAAAAGACCTTGAACTCCTCTAATGAAACCCTAAAGGAATATAACTCATTTTCTCACTTATTCTTGAGTGATTGTGTTTCAATCTATAGTGTGACTGTGAACAAGAAAACTTGTTTTAGTGCGGTTTGCTATAATACCTTCAATCTCAGCATGCTTTGATATCTCCTAAAATACATTCACACTCTCATGCTTCAAGATCAAATGAAGGAAACAAAGTAAATGATACTCGACATTGGAGACATTGTCTATTTTGAATTTATGATTATGTCATGATTTATGTAGTACAATAGTTGAATTGTTGAACTTGTTATTATTTGATGGATTCCAAGCTATTTGAAATTTTGATTTATGGTTCAGTTTTTGAACTCATTTCAAGTGCCAAATTTTATATTATCATATTTGATGAGATGAATTGATGGATAAACTGTTGTTTTATAGATTTATGGATGCAAATGTCATATTATTTTTTTTGCATAAAATTTCTTGTATTTTGAGAGTTTTTTTAATTAAATTTGATTTTAATTTTCAATTTAGAGTTTTGTCAAGTCTCGTTGAGCCGTCAAGTTTTTCCCAGTCCCAAGCTGGCTGAGTTTTTGTTGAGTCTGAGTCTCACAACCTTGGTTTGAAGCAATGTTGTGAGACATGCCAAAGGTGTTTGAGTTTGTTGGGTCAATGTTGAAATGAATAACCAGTGAAAACTTGTTGTGAAATGTTCTTATAAATGAAACTTTCCAAAACCTGTTGAACCCGACTTGAACTTGTTAAACTTGTTGAAACCTGACAAAACTCACCCATTAAGCAAAGGTGGATCCCACATGGAATTGACTTGGAGAAAAGGCCAAAATGTGTTTTTTGGAGGGAGAAATATGAGTAGGAACACATAAAAGGAAACCCTACATGCATATAACCCAAAAACAAGATGCATTTCACTCATTTGGTCATTTTATATTCAATAATTTGAGTTTTCAGTTGGACTGTGAACACTGAAACGTTTTTCAGCAGGTTGTGTTATTCTTGTTTGGGGTTCAGTTGGAGTCTTGAGAACACTTGTATTTGTGGGTTGGAGACTGAATAGGAGGCAGAGAGCCAAGATATCTACATGTTATATCTTCAATTTCAATTGCATTCCGATTTTGAAGAAAGTATTCCGATTTTCAGAAAAATTGATTTTGGAGATTTCATCTTCATTTTTAATTCAGGGATCAACCTACAGTGATATACTCTTCTCTTATTTGTATTGAATCTTGACTAACCATGGCTCATAATTCCAAAAGGTGGTTTGATCAAGCATGAGAACATGCCTTCAAACTTGAATCAAATGTTGACAAGAAGCTCAAGTGCAAACACTATAACCACAATATGAAAGGGGGGGCACAAACAACTTGAAAAAACACCTAGAATGAATTCATTGGAAAGATGTCATAGTCCCATGCAAGATATTTGATTTATTTTTAAGTTTTTGAGGTTAATTTTAAGTGCCAGATTTTTTGTTATCATATTTGATTAGATGAATTGATGGAAAACCTATCGTTTTATAGATTTTAAGGATGGAAATGTCATTAATATTTTTTTTGCACAAAATTTTCTATATTCTGAGTGTTATTTCTATTTGAAGAGTTTTGAACTGATTTTTTTCCAAGTTGCCAAGTTTTCCCATATCCCAAACTCCCTGACTTTTCGTCAATCCCAAGTCTCACAACCTTGGTTTGATGTGAGTTTAAGTTGGGTTGTTGGTGTGCATTGTAGTCAAAGCATGGAAACAATATAATGAGCATGCCATATATTGGTCTTAGGGATAAAGAAATATTAGGAACATAAACTACCACTCTCCAAAATGAATGAAATCATATCCATACAAGCTTGGATATTAAGCAAAGTTCATTCATATTATAATTAGAATAAGATTTATTAAAAATGAAACCTTATTTTAGAGAAAAATGCACAATGAATTCAAGATGACCAAATAAATAGGATGGCAACACTTTAACAAGATAATGCTTGTCAAGAAAAATATTGTTTGAACTAACAAGAAACTTGACAATTATAGAATTGATTTTAGTTTTTGTTGATTACACCATGTAAACCAATTGCCCTTAGTATATATCTAGAAGTCAAATACATGGGGTAAGTAAGAGTTATTGTCCAAATACTCAAAATAAAATTCTCAATCAATATACACAGTGTATGCCAAATGTGAGCATGGAGCACAACTTCCTTATAGTTAGGAACAAATTCCTCCAAATAACCCAAGTACATCCATATATCCAAATCATATGTTCAAATGTTTCACATATGCATTCAATCCAATTACATATACATTCAACCCCATATATACCCCCCATTGGGTCATAACATAAGTACCCCCATTCAAAAAACTATCCTAAAAGCTTTGTGGCTAAATCTTTTGCATGTGATGAAACCAAGTAATCGAGTTACTTATATTTATGCTCTCATACAATATGATTATTCATCCATCCATATTTCATTCTTTTCAATGTCATTCTTTGATAGCTTCCTTTCCTTTGATTCCTTAAATATTTGATAATATCATGTCGCATAATTTTTCTTTGATGCCCTATTCCATTAATATCCTTGACTTTACCATATTCTTCCTTGGTAACATTGATGTGGCACCAAATCTCATGGAGGAAAAGAGTAAAATCTCTCTTTAACTCTTCTATCAAAAATAATTTTCATCTTATTTTGATATTCTTGGAATCTCTCATTCACTTGTTCTTTGGTTTGTTGCACCTTAATTATCTGACAAACTCTTCTAATAAGATCATGAAGATCTTCATTTGCATCTTGTATTAATATTAATATTAATATGGTAATATTAAATCAAATAAATTTTTAATTTTCTTTTTAAATAAATATTGTTCATCCCACTTGCGACAACAACTTAAATAGCTGCGACAGTTTTGCAACATAAACAACAAAAGTTGTCGTCGCAAGTGCGATGACAAATTAAATATCTGCGACAGTTTTTCTATGTAAACAACGAAAAGTTGGCGTTGCACTTGCGACGACAACTTAAATAGCTGTGACAGTTTTTCAATATAAACAACAAAAGTTGTCGTCGCGAGTGCGACGACAACTTAAATAGCTGCGAAAGTTTTGCTATGTAAACAAAAAAAGGTTGTCGTCGCACTTGCGATGACAACTTAAATAGCTACAACAATTGTTTTATGTAAACAATGAAATTTGTCATCACAAGGGTCATCGTAATTGAGGCGAAATGTTGGTTTCACATTTTTTGCCTAAAGTGTCGTATTGGTGATGATATTTATTTTTTGTCGCAATTGTGATATGTTCCCTAGGGGTGTCTCTCTTGTGACGTTCATTCAATTTCGTCGCAATTTCCACATGACACAAAATGTTGTTTCAAAGAGTCCATATTTGTCGCAAATTCCATGACATAACGTCCCAAGAGCGTCGAAATAGCCGTTGCAAAATGACCCAAATTTGCTAGTGTGAGACTACTCCAAATGCTAGTAAATGTCTGGGATCCAGATACAAAGGCCTTCAATATCAATGGGAAACCATTGAGAATTGAAGTAGATGAAATCTATTTCATCACAAGATTGTCTTGTTGGGGTGAGGTGGTGAATCTCAAAGCCTGGGGAGTTGGGGGTGGTATGAACATAGAGGACTACATTTCCACCCACTGTGTTGTAGGAACAAAAAAAGTAGGGAGTCAACTCCCCATCAGGGATATCGAGAACTTGAGTTTGAAGATCAAAGTTCTCATTCTTACACGGATCACAGGGTCGGTCTTGTTGCACCAGGCATTAAGATGACTCATCTTTTACGCAGTGTAGTGTTTACGACCCACGATTTATGATTGGTGCACCTCACTATTGGCTAACATAAATATCCAGCTGAAAGACTACAAAAAAGGGATGAAGAGGAACTTCGGGTTTGCATCTATATTGTGTAGTGTTTTCTTTGAGGGGGCTCTAGGTTTGAGCCCTAGAGTCGATATCATTCCACATGGACTGCGCGATCCAACCATGTCACAGTGGACCGAAGTGATGAGGTGGTTAGGAGGTGGTAGGGTGCCAACCCCTACAACAATGAGTTCTTTTTTTGGTGGCATCTACAGGTGATAGACATAAATGACTACCATTATACTGGGATCAAATACAGAGGAGATCTAGATATTCCTTTTCCACCAAGCTCCACCTATGATGATATAGGTATGAAACAATTTTTATATATATTTCATTTTTTGTGTTTTTCAAAAAGAATAAAAAACACAAATATTTTTGGATGGTATCAAGTATTGAAAATTACTTTGTTATGCTGATGTGGGTTTGCGACGACCAGATGGATACCCATGACATCGATGGATGAACTAGGGAGATAAGCTAGTGGGAGGATATGTAGAGAGAGTGGTACAAAATGTGCAGGGGAAACTATCTTGTTTGATGCACATGATTCATATGGTTCAGGTGGAGGATATGTCATAGGCTATGCAGTGGGAGGTGGTGGATGTGCCCCGTGCATGGGTGTGACTCTTTCGACATCTCACAAACTCCATAGTATTCTATCATGATATGCATTCGGTGCCACAGGTGTAGATGGAATGGTCATTATATCTATTGACCATATATGTATCTTGAGGGTGTGAGCCCCATTTTATACTATGACACCATATTTTTGGAGAGATGAAATATAAAAAACATTGGTCTTGTTCTTTACTTATATATGTACAATCTGTACATTGATGAATGTGTTTTATTTACTTTAGTTATGTGAAAAATGAAAATCTAGAACATAATTATCATATGTATCGGATACATGATTAGAAATTCTAGGTATGTGCTTATAAGTAATAAAACCAAAGAATCATTCCAAAAGTTGTACCCATAGGAATTTTCAAAGTAGCATACTGTCTCGCACATGATAACTGTCGTTCAACTAACATAATACCAACTGGGAGTCTAGGAAAACTTCTAAATACCAAACATCATGTGAAATGGCGTCTCGTAAAAGCTATATAATGACACTATATTAAGCCACATTATTCGTTGATGGCCCTAGACAAACGCCACCTAAAGACATTAGTTGAACCTTGGGTGAATAAATGACCTAAGCGGTGGAAGCCAAGTTTTGTGTATGACAACTGGCACCATATGTGAATCCTAAGTAAACTAAAGACTCCGTTGAAGTATTCCAACCAAGGGAAAACTCAATAAGTAAGCCAATGACACAAAGGAAAAGATATATATACACTAAGATACACTAGTATACAAAGAGTCATGCCCAATATTGAGGGCTTAAGTGTAATATCTTTTCAGGTAGATCCCATTTCTGGGCTCAACCAACATATTCCCTTCATAATCCTCCAATTCATAGGCTCCTTTTTCTAAAACATGTTGTACAATATAATGATCGTGCCACATGGGGTTGAACTTGCCTGCCCCCAACGGTTCTTTGGATTGGTCATACAAGAGGACCAAGTCACCCTCAGTGTACTTTCGAGGACAGAAAGACTTGTCATATTGGACCTTAACATGTTGTTTATTCACTTCGATATCCATAGAGGAATCTCAACACTACTCATCTAGGTGCTTTAGGTGTTCAAGGCATTCTTCAAGATTGGAAGTGTTAGGTAGGAGCTCAACTGCTAGCCTAAGGTAAGGGATTTCACGTTCAATCAGAGGGATGAAATCCACACTGTGTACTAACTGAAAAGGAGAAAAACCAGTGGAAGTATTAAACAAGGCTCGATATTCCCAAAGTGCAAGGTAAAGTATTAGATGCCAATCAAATTTTCTCTAGTTCACAATTTTTTGCAAAATGGTCTTGAGAGATTTGTTCACAGCTTCTACTTGTCCATTTTCTTGGGATAATAAGGGGAAGAATGAACATGCTTAAACCCTAGTTTTGATGCTAACTCCTTCATCATTTCATTCTGAAAGTGACTACCATGATTAGTGACAATTTCCTTTGGGATTCTGAACCGGGCTATAATTTGGTTGAAAATGAAGAATGATGTTGTCTTATCATTGGATTTAATAGTAGTCATGCCCTCTTCCAATTTAGTGAAGAAATCTGTGGCCACAATAATATGTTGATGCCTCCCAACCAAAGCTGGGTTACAGTCCATACAATGTACCCCCCACTTGGTGAAGGGACCGATAGTGATGACTAGGTGAAGAGGGGTTGGATGTGAGTACATTTTTCGAGTGAACACCTAGAAAGGGTGACACTTCTTGACTACTTCAACACAATATTTAAAAATTGATGGCCAAAAATAACCAGCTCATAATATTTTTTGGGCTGTTGCAAGCCCAGATAGATGAAGACCACAAGCCCCACTTTGGCAGTCATTAAGAACTGATTCATCTTCCTTGTGATCCAACCAACGACAAAAGATATTATCTATGCCTCAAAGATACAAAGTGTCACCGATGATAAGTTATTTTTTATCTTGATATCATATACGTCATCGATCATCTCTCGACAGATGCTAAGAGAACTTCAAGGTTTGAAGATAGATCAAAATGTTTCCGTACCAGGGGCTTCAAGATGAGATAAGGAAAATATGTTCATATGCGAATGAATCATTATGAATAATGTCCTCATCCACTCGAGGGAAGTATGATATTAAGTTGGAAAAAACTAGCGATTTCTTACATTTCGCTGAAGCCAAACCGAGGTCAAATTGTTGCAAAATAACAATCCATTTATTGTATTTTCCCCCTATGATACGCCAGGTAAGGACGTATTGAAATATATTGACATCAACAACTACAGTAGTTTTGAAAAGAAATATATAATGATATAATATTTGAACCGCATGTACGAAAACCAAGGCTATCTTCTCAATGTCATAGTATTTAAGTTCAAGATTGACTAAGTTTTGACTAAGATAATAGAAAATGTGCTCATGGATTTCATCATCCTACTGAACCATAACCATACCAATCGTCCCTTCAGACGCAACAATATAAAGAAAATAATCTCTATTGTAGTCCAGAGGCTTCAACAGAGGCGTTGATACCAAGGCTTTCTTATGAGCATCAAATGATTTATGGGCTCACTTGTCCCATATAAACGGAGTGTCCTTCTTCAAAAGATGGATGAAACCCTTAGTTATATTGGCATATTTTACTATAAACTGACCCAAGAATTTATCCTTCCCCTATAAACCCTGAAGTTGATGAATGTTGCGTGGGGCAGGAAATGGAAGTATTGCCTCAACCTTCATAGGATCCACCATGATCCCATTCTCAGAGACTAAGAACCATGAGATACATCCATACCTAACATAGAATATGCACTTGGGAGGGTTTAAATGGATGTGATAATAACAAAATATCTCAAATACTAGTCGAAGGCGACTAGAGTGATCTATTCTCTTGTGAGAGTGAGCAGCGAGATCATCGAGGTAATATTTGACAATGTGATTGAGATCTTGAAAAGAAAAGGTCATGGCACGTTGGAAGGTTGCTCCAAATGTTTTAAGGCCGAAAGGTATTTTATGGTATGAAAAAGTACCCCAAGGACAAATAAATTTTGTCTTCTGTTGATCCTCGGGCTTGATTTGAACTTGATTGTGTCTTGAAAATCCATCCATAAAATAAAAAACCTCGCTTCCTGCACACTCATCAAGAATCTGATCAATGAAAGGTGTCGGGAAGTTTTCTTTAGGACAAGCCTTTTTTAGGTCTCAAAAATCCATACATACATGGATGGTTCCTTGTTTCTTATTCACAGGAATAGGATTGGACACCCATTCAGTCAAAGGAACCAGTTAGATGAAACCAACATTAAGTAGTTTCTCCACCTCTTCCTTAATAGCAAGGGCCTTCCTAGGGCTAACAACTCTAAGACTTTTTCAAATGGGTCTAGTATCCAGATAAGTCTTGATTTCATGTTTGAAAATGCGAGGGTTGATTCCGACATCTCTTCATATGACCAAGAGAATACATCACAAAATTCTTTGAAGAGATCGATGTGTATTTGAATTTCTTCAGGTGAACAATCTGCACTGATATATACATTTTCAATTTTGTCAGGAAATCAAGAGATGTTGATCATGATGGTAGGAGAAATATTCACCATTCTTATGTAGGCATAAATTCCATGCATACCTAGTGGAACTATGGCATGACCGGCCATATCACTCAAGGTAGCTCTAAAATCATCTTGTTCGATCCTAACAAGCTCTAAGAGGAAGTAAGAGTGATGATGCATATCATTCCATGGCCTATCGGGACCATTCATGGCCTCTAATATGGCTTCATCTAAAGGGAAATTATCGTTGAGGAAATCATGTGAGAAAGACAATGAGGTGGCCCATATAGGCTCAAGAACATGATCCTCCTCGTCTGTCTGTGAGGAGACAGGATCCAGGTCAGAAGTAGAGTCAAGAAGAACCTAATACGCTATCTCTTCCATTGACAGTGGCATTTCCATTTCAATAAGTGACTAACCTTCACAAGACATGGTCAGGGAATGTAGGGTCCAAGGATCATTGAAATACAAAGTACATAAAGGAATGAACCTTATTGACAAAGAAGACCTGCTGGACATGGCATAAATGTGATGAATTGGTGCCACAAAATCAAAGGTACCCATGAGAGAGGAATACATTCTGACACCAATATCCTCTATTTCTGGCTGAGAATTGTCGATCACTAGGATTGAAGGTCCAACTGATGCATTAGGACTATCATGCGCAAAGGATAACTGATCAATCATCACGATTTTCCCTTCATGAGGAAAACATAAAGTGTGGAAAATAGATGATATGAGTGCAGTAATGGAATAATTCTAATTACACCCTAGCAATAAATTATATTCAAGGGGTGCATCAACCACCTCAACATCCAATTCCATTGTCTTTCCACCTACATGGACCAGAAAGGTGAAAATAATTACGTGGGGATAAAAAGAATGACCATCAAATGTAGTCAACATAGTTAGAGATTGAGAGAGGGTTGGCGAGCTCTGGCTTTCCAAAATGTTAGGGACATCACACACATTGCAACACCTTCATCAATAACAATGTGTTTGATGTTATACTTCGAGTAATCCACATGGAATTGAAAGGCCACGTGGTAAGGAAAGCGAGGCTTAACATCCATGATGTCAAACTTGATAACCTTAGAGCTACACAGGTCTAGAGATCCTAAAGCATATAACAAGGCATTCTTATGTGAAGGAAACATCTGGAGCACCTCCAAAGATGAAACCGCGCAAGGGGTTTGACCCATATCTTCGACAATCGAATAGTTCATGGAAGCTCTAACATTAGGGTTGTGGGTAGAACGTTTTAGTACTCCTTTTAGAATACAAGGCAAAGGCTCTAGCTTTTCGATCTGCAAAGGTGTTTCTAGAGGAGAGGGAGACTCTAGGCCTGAAAATTCCGTGAAGAATTGTAATCACGAGATCGAGTGGATACATTAATATGATACTTGACCATATTTACACATAGACAATCACCTTCATGTGACAGGGGGTTTTGATTCCCACTCGACACATTTTCAGTGTTAGAGGAGCTTGAGGCCATGTGTTGATTATGCAGAAATGGATTGGTAAGAACAATGGGCAGTTGAGATAAGAGCCTCACCTCTTCCTCAAGTTTGGGGCATAAGTCGTTAAGGTGATCATCTGTACAAATTGTACAAGGAAACTTCACCTTCTGCTTTTCTTTCTTTCCCTTACTAGCATTGTTATTTGATCTATCATTGTTAGCGTTGTCCTTGGGTTTATTATTATTATTACTCCTCCCACCCTTATGATCCATATTTTATGAGAATAACAAAATGAATATAGATTATTATTAAAATATGATTAACACGAAATAACAGATATACAATAAAGTTGGTTTCTATTAAAAAAGGAAATAAGTTGAAACTGTAAAATGCAACGAAAAAGAAGCTTGTTGGAAGGGTGGCAACTTATCTCTGAGAAGAGATGTGACGATTTTTCTCATTCGCAAGAAGATGAGTACAAATAGGCTCTGAAGGAATTTTTACAATAAATATGAATTCCAAAACCTAGACATCCAAAAACCTAACCCTAGGAGATGAAGCGCCAAAAGTCATGTGGGCCCCATTGGGGTAAGTTAGTACATCAAATTTCCGAGGTCATAAATTTTGCATACGATCTTCATTTTAAGCGCACGATATCTTGTTGGAAAGGTCTATCCGAGGACTACACATGTTGTCTTCAGACTTAGACTCTTCCTTCAATTTGATCATGACGAGCCCTAAAACCGTTGTTTAGGGCCTCAAAACTGCCCCGGAAGCCGAGAAACCGAAAACTACAAAAAAACTACCAAACTGAAACACTACAAAAATGAACTAGTTGGAATACGTGGGAGGCCACCGATATCCATATGGATCAATCCTACCACCTTAGGAAGAAATTGTCTCCATTGCATTGATTTACCCCATTAGATGAGTAAATTTCTTCTAAATTTGGCCCTGGGTGAGCCACTTTCCTTAGTGCAGGAGCTTCCCTTCTTTGACAACTCGATAAATTTGGATCCTTTGTTGTTGAGTTACCTTGACCTATGTGTCCACAATATGATCGCTAGATTCCTTTTTCATGCATTCATGGTTGAGATCTGTTGGTTTCAACTATTCTATTATCTCTGAGGTGTCCAATAATGGGGGGAAATATGGTCGAAGGAGAGCCATGTTGAATACTGATGCAGGAGCATCGCTCACCCAACATGCGAGCCAGCGCGTGGAGCAGGGAAAGACAGCTGGACAAGCCAACAAACTTATTTTTGAATTTTACCTTGATATTTGTTGCGGCGAGCATTAATGAGTTAATGTAAAGAAGCGCACTTGTATTGTATTATAGATAGGAAGGCATTTAATAGTTTTAATAGTTTTAATGCTGTTAGATAGGAATTTATTGTAGATTTGATAGTTGTATAATTCAAGAGGGAAAATGGAATATAGGCACCCTCCTTTGTACATTGTGTGATTATTATCATTCATTCATCCAGGAGCAAGAGGAGAGTAGAGAACTGGTGAATAACACCCATGTACAGATTGAATTGATAGAAGGGAGTCTTTGATTCAGCTTTCATGCTTTGTGTTGTTTCTCTGTATGATGTTTATGTGCTCATGAATGTTTGCTTCCTTTGCATGCTTTTGCTTTTGAATATGCTATGCATGTGATTTCAAAGGTTTATGGAAGTCTGAGAGAGAAGACAATGAGTTTCAATTGTTTTTCTGTTTGAGCCAGGAGATTCCTGCATAGAGTGCAGTCGAATTCATCTGCATAGAGTGCATTGATGAGGCTCAACAGTTAAGCTCTCATTCTCATTCACCCAGGAGTTGATTTGGGTTATTAGAGCCGTGAAGGTGGAGTGAAGGCCAAGGCTGGAGTCTCAGTAGCAAGTCTGAGAAAAGGAAGGTAGGGATTACTACTGCTGCAAGTGCACATAATCCAAAAGACTTCAACACTTTGAGAGTTGTTGGAGGTCGAACATAGGAAGCGTGCACAAAAGTCTCTAAAGGAGTCAGAGTTGATAAAGCTCAAGAGGGATAGTTCCTTTTCATTACGGCGGGAATAGACCTGTGCGAAGACTCGAGCAGGCGGAGTTTTGGAGCAGAGAATCTTCAAGGAGAAGAATCAATGGATAAAGCTCAAGAGGGATAGTTCCTTTTCATTACGGCGGGAATAGACCTGTGCGAAGACTCGAGCAGGCGGAGTTTTGGAGCAGAGAATCTTCAAGGAGAAGAATCAATGGCCAGGGTTCGCAGCGGAGAGTCGCGAAATCCCGCTGACTGTTAGATCTAGAGGAGCTGCGAGGAAGTTGACCCGTAGGTGTAGGAAGGACCAACGCCCATCAGGGTTTGACGTTCGGCGTTTGACGAGGCAAGAGTTCCTTACTTTTTGAAATTGCGAGTAGCGATTTCTCGATTTAACGGGGATCATCGATCAGAGAAGGGATAGGTGGCGCAAGATCCCGGAAGGACGGGATTCGGCGTTCAGGGTTTTTGACACCAAGGAATCCTTGCGTCATGGATTTGCTTTCTCGATTTAACGGGGATCATCGATCAGAGAAGGGATAGGTGGCGCAAGATCCCGGAAGGACGGGATTCGGCGTTCAGGGTTTTTGACACCAAGGAATCCTTGCGTCATGGATTTGCGATCCGCAAAATCCCGAAGGTGATGTGGCAGCGTTGGACCCCCGATTTTAGTGGAGGACAAGTGATGTTGTATCAGGGTTCGGGATTTTGAAGAGCACGAGAACGTGCAGACAGGGTTCGCGATAGTGTGAACACCGATTCCCCGATTTGCGAAGGGGAGATCGCGGAAGGACATACCTATGGGAAAGGAACTTCCGACGAGGGATTTGAAAGAGTCTTGGACTCTTTGGGCCTAAGAATAAGGAAGGTCCTGGTGAGAGCAGTTGCCGCTGAGGGTAGCTTGCGTCAGAGTGGTATCAGAGTGGGTGAATCTTTGCTTTCTGTATTAGAGATAGGGAAGACACCATGCCACCCAGGAAAAAAAGGCAGTCACCTGATCGAGAAGACAGGGATGCTCGAAGAAGGGGTCGAGCAGCAGGGAACCCAAAGATAGAGCGCCATATGCGAGATCTCCGAGCAAGGCTTGAGGAGATGGAAACTACGCAGAGACGCAGAGCTGGTGCAGTAGAGTTTAGTGATTCCGAGGTGGAAGAGGAAGCTGGACATGAGGAAGAAGAGGTCTCAGCGGAATATGCTTCAACCGAGCGGTTGATCAAAGCCATTTCAAGGATGAGCTCAAAGACAAAAATGGACATTCTCGTCTATGAGGGGAACTTAGATGTAGAAGAGTTGCTGGATTGGATCCGAGCACTCGACACCTAGATCAATTACGAGGATATCAAAGAGGACAAGAAGGTAAGACATGCTGTTACCAAGTTGAAAGGACATGCAGCAAGTTGAAAGGACATGCAGCCTTATGGTGGGATGAGTTGCAGGCTGATAGGCGCTGCAAGGGAAAACAAAAGATCAAGAGCTGGGACAGGATGATCGCTAAGATGAAAGCGAAGTTCATCCCCAGAGACTATCAGATCACTCTGTTCAGGCGAATGAAAAACCTAAGACAGAAGTTGATGACGGTGAAAGAATACACCGAGGATTTCTACAGGCTCAACATCAGAGCAAGTCATCGAGAGAGCGATGATGAAAAGGTGGCAAGATACCTGAATGGTGTAAGGTATGACATTCAGGATGAATTGAGCATGGTTACCATCCGAACGGTTGAGGATGCGTACCAGATGGCTCTAAAAGTCGAAGAGAAGCTGAACCGCAAGCAAGGACAGTGAGGGCGAGGTAGAAGCCAGCCCCGAGGCAAAGTAATTGCCCAAGAGAGAACTCAGAAGCCCAAGGAGGATGGGAAGAAGCCTCAGGGTAAGGCTGAGAGGGGTGGAACCTCACAACAGAGGCAGCCACAAACTAAACAGAGGCAGCAATATGCTGAGCTGAGGAGGCAACATACAGAGCAGGGTGGCGGATATGCTGACGTGAACACTTTTCCTCGTACCAGAGGTAGAGGAAGAGGCCGAGGAGGAATCATCACATGTTTTACATGTGGGAAGGATGGACACAAAGCTGTTGACTGTCCAGACAGGAAGATGGACAGAGGAGAGACTCACATCACTGAGGTGCAGAGGCGTGATGCTGAGAACGAAGATGTAGACAACAGAAGGTCGATTGGGATGCATAAAATCCTTTTGACACCTGAGAAAGAGGTGGAGAGCGTAGTGCAGAGGAGCAGACTGTTCAGAACGAATTTCACAACCAAAGATAGGAAATGCAAGGTCATAGTTGACAGTTGGAGCACCGATAATCTCGTTTCGACCGAGATGGTGGAAAAGCTGGAGATGGAAACAACTAAGCACCCGAGTCCCTATAAAGTCTCGTGGCTACCGAAAGGACACCGGGTAAGTGTCACAAAACAATGCTTAGTTAAATTCAAGATAGGGAATTACCATGGTGAGATCGGAAGA
>CBVK0103393138.1:3775-35815 GCA_900067695.1 Picea abies | reverse complement strand
CATCTGTGACAAAATTTATCTGATATGGCCCTAGCCAATGCATTCTAAGCTTCCCTAGGTGTTGCAAATACTTACTGTTATAGAGGAGAACTAGATCTCCTTCCTTAAAATTCTTCTTCTTAATATCTATGTCATGCCATGCTTTATCCTTTTCTTTCTACACCTCTTCTAATTCCATCAGTTGATCCAATTTGATCCAATTTTTCCTGTGTTACGTCCCTTTCTGTCATATCTGTAATTGTTGCAATGTGTAGACTTCATATCAAATAATCTAAGGGAATTGTTGTTTCATTTACATACACCAATATAAAGGGTGTTTTCCCTGTTATCTTCTTGCATGTAGTTTTGTAAGACCATGTTATTGATGGTACCTTCAAATCCCAATCATCCCTATTTGTATTGCAAATATTTTTCAAGGCATTTTCCAAAATCTTGTTAAAGGGTTCCACTGTTTCGTTAGCTTGAGGGTGATAAGGTGTGCTCTTATGATGATGTATCTTAAACTCTTCAAGCATTGCTTCAATTGTATTGTTAATACAGTGAGTCCCCTTATCACTCATCAATATTCTTGGACATCCAAACCTTTTCACTAACTATTCAAATAAAAATCATGTTGCAATCCTTTACTAGTGTTTCCTCAACCCATCTGGTCAAGTATTATGTCACTGTAATAATATATTTGGCTCCTAATATTCTGGATGGTGGATTAATTGGACCTACAAAGTATACTTCCCACAGATAAAATACTTGCAAACTAACCTGAGGTATCAAGGGAATCTCATCCCTTCTATATGGTTTCCCAACTCTTTGACAAGCATTGCACTTTTGCAAATATTTCTTTGAATCCTTGTGAACTATTGGCCACCATAATCTAGTGTGCAATACCTTCTGCGCAGTAGATTTTCCTGCATAGTTTCCTCCAACAATCCGTTCATGCACCTATGCTAAAATTATAGGAATTTCATTCTCCATCAAAAATCTTCTTAAGATGTTAGCTACTCCTAGTTTGCATAAATGATCTGCAATCAACTGATAATATGAAATATCTCGGAGAAGAATGATCTATAAACATCTTGAAATGTTTCCCTAACAGATAATGTATGTATTTCTGCAAAGCATACACCATAGCTAATCCTTCTATTTCTATAGTGTTATAGTTTTGTTCTCAATCTGATAACTTTTTGCTTGAAAATGAACTAGGGTGATCTATATCAAATTCTCCTGGTTTTGTTAATACTTATCCTAATTATATTGCATATGCATCCACATGCACATGTAATTATTTTGCCCAGTCTGGAAACACTAAAATTGACGTATTAATCATCTTCTCCTTAAAAATATCCAAACTTTGTTGGCATTCATCATTCCACTGATACTTAGTGACCTTCTTCAACAACTTCTCCATTGGCCCAGCAATCTGTGAATATCCCCTTATGAACCTCCTATAATACCTTGTATGGCCCAATGTACTCTTCAACTAACATATTGACTTCGGTGGTGGTAAATTAACTATGACAACAATTTTAGCAGGATCAACCAACGAACCTTGTTTACACACCACATTCCCTAAAAAAATACCAAAATGTGTGTTGAAAGTACATTTTTAAATATTTAATGATATCTAACACTATCTTCACTTGTCCAACATCAACCTTAATACTTCAACGTGATCCTTCAATAAATTGAACATTGTCCAATCATCCAAGTACACCTACAAAAAATTATGAATGAAGTCCTTAAAGTATGCTACTAAAACCCTTGAAATAATGGTTGGTGCATTCTTCAATCGAAATGGCATAACTATATACTGAAATGATCCCCATTTGTTTGCAAATCTTGTCTTGTGTCGATCTTCTGGTGCAATCCTTATCTGATGATATCTTGAAAACCTGTATGTGAATGAATAGGCTTCTTGTCCACCTACATTATCCAAAACTTCATCTATAAATGGGGTAGGAAAAGGATCACGTAGGAAATAATCATTTAGTTTTCTCAAATGTACACAAATCCTAATTCCCCCTTGTTTCTTCTCCTTCACCACCATAGGGCTGATCCATTTTGATTCTTCCATAGGCTCTATGACACTTGCTTCTAACATCTTGTCAATTTATTCCTTTACTGTCTCCTTTTATATTGGGTTCATCCTATAAGTTCTCTGTCTTATAAGTCTATAATATGGTTTCAAAGGGATCTTCATCTCTCCTAGATATCCTGCTAATCCCTTCATCTTTGGAAATGTCGCTCGGAATAAGTCATTATATTCATGTAGTAACTCTATGATCCTTTCTACTGTATGATTATCCCAATAATCTCCTGTTGAGGGGTCCCAAATCCATTAAACTCAACAATAGGAACCAAACCTGCCATAAAGGCCTAATTAGACTCTGCAATGTTTGATGGTGGAATGGTTCTCCAAATCTTTCGATCTAGATAAATTATCAATGGGATTTATGTAGTGATTGACAATACATCTTCCTATGAAAGTTCCTCCTTCAATTTAAACGTTCTCTTTTTTTGTATTTTCTTTTATTAGATGGGTCTGATAGAAACATGTGTGCTGGTATAAACCAGCTGGTAAAAGGGGTTCTTATCTACTAAAGAAGGTAGAGCTTGGGATAAACCTTGTGCTCAAGCATGTAGACAAAGATATTCACACCTGTTACAAGCCTAGTACTAATACATTAACTTACTGGTGTTTCAATTATTGAATGAGATACAATTATCGTAAGAAAAATACACATGCAATAAGATGATGAGAGAAAAATAGTTTCCTTAGCTCTATCATTAATCACATATTAACATGATGATTTGTTTTCATCATTAGAGACAAGAACGACAGAGAAAATATTGAAACAAGTAACTTATCAATAGATTCATAAATTCTTACTCGTTATAGCATCCACTAACAAAATAAAGTTGTAAGTAATTCCTCCTCAATCCAATCATGCAACGCCTTTGATGAAAAACATAAATTTGTCTCCGGTCCTAAACAAGAATTTTCAATTAAGGTAGTTTAGAAATAGTTCTTTACAATTCCAAAAATGAGGGTCTTTCCCAAAACCATCGATCTTTCCTAAAAGGTCAATCCTCTTATTTATAATGAATCATTAACTAAAAATAGCTATTAAAAGTGCAAGCTAAGTAAACCAAATATTGCCACATGGCACTCTCATCTCTTTGTCTTCTAAGAATCATGAAATAGTTTTAATGAACTAGATGACTCTTTTCATACTCCGACCACTTGATGAAGAGTTCCTTGCATGTGTTGGCATATGGGAAACTGTGTTGGTCCATCGGGGTCGAAAGGATTTCTTTCACTTCTACTGCTCGTTCTCTGTACTTGACCATTTTAACACTTAACCGCTGCAACACTTCTTGAGCCTTGATCGGACACTCCATAAACTGTTGTACTTGACCTGGAGCCATGATTTCCACCTTTTCTATATATGTTGTCCATGTCGAGTCTTGTTCTGCATGTTTCCCGACGATGTCATGTAGGTCGACAAAGTCCTCGAGTGAACCGAATTCTAGGAGATTGATGTCCTTCATTTCCCGATTAATATTTTCCCATCTCTTTTCACACTTGACCCACATCTCCTGAATCTCCTGGTGAGATTCTTGGGCCATTTTTACCTAGTATTCGATCACTTTCCTCGTCTGATCTATGTTGTTGTCCCTTAACACCCGAATTCTGCTCTCTTCGGTGTCTCGGCTGTAGTGTACCTTTTTCACTCCCGAGGATTTCAAACCTCTCTCTCATACAATCTGTACACATAATTTTACATAACTCATACTAGAATTATATAACCACATGCATACAAGAAAAGTAATACATTTAAATCAGAGTAAAACATATGAATTACTGCTATATTCAACAAGCAATTAGATTTTCATATTAATTCATATACACAGCAGAAAACATGATACATAAACATCTTAGTCATGCAAAACATGATCAAAGCATAATTCAGATACTTATCTTTATCAATGGTGGAATCCTCCAACCAAATGCAGGCCTTCCATGAACCTCCCAGTCGTAGAACGCACTGCTCTTCAACTCAATAGTGGGTCACCCCCGAGCTGGGACTGAGCTCCACCCCAGGGCAAGGAATTCAGCTCTTCCGATCTCACTATAATGAATCATTAACTAAAAATAGCTATTAAAAGTGCAAGCTAAGTAAACCAAATATTGCCACATGGCACTCTCATCTCTTTGTCTTCTAAGAATCATGAAATAGTTTTAATGAACTAGATGACTCTTTTCATACTCCGACCACTTGATGAAGAGTTCCTTGCATGTGTTGGCATATGGGAAACTGTGTTGGTCCATCGGGGTCGAAAGGATTTCTTTCACTTCTACTGCTCGTTCTCTGTACTTGACCATTTTAACACTTAACCGCTGCAACACTTCTTGAGCCTTGATCGGACACTCCATAAACTGTTGTACTTGACCTGGAGCCATGATTTCCACCTTTTCTATATATGTTGTCCATGTCGAGTCTTGTTCTGCATGTTTCCCGACGATGTCATGTAGGTCGACAAAGTCCTCGAGTGAACCGAATTCTAGGAGATTGATGTCCTTCATTTCCCGATTAATATTTTCCCATCTCTTTTCACACTTGACCCACATCTCCTGAATCTCCTGGTGAGATTCTTGGGCCATTTTTACCTAGTATTCGATCACTTTCCTCGTCTGATCTATGTTGTTGTCCCTTAACACCCGAATTCTGCTCTCTTCGGTGTCTCGGCTGTAGTGTACCTTTTTCACTCCCGAGGATTTCAAACCTCTCTCTCATACAATCTGTACACATAATTTTACATAACTCATACTAGAATTATATAACCACATGCATACAAGAAAAGTAATACATTTAAATCAGAGTAAAACATATGAATTACTGCTATATTCAACAAGCAATTAGATTTTCATATTAATTCATATACACAGCAGAAAACATGATGCATAAACAACTCAGTCATGCAAAACATGATCAAAGCATAATTCAGATACTTATCTTTATCAATGGTGGAAATCAATGGTGGAATCCACCAACCAAATGCAGGCATTCCACGAACCTCCTAGCCATAGACCACACTGCTCCTCAACTCAACAGTGGGTCACCCCCGAGCTAGGACTAAGCTCCACCCCAGGGCAAGGAATCTAGACTCAGGCTGAGGTTACAGGGAATTCAGTCACACACAACCATCAGGAAGAACGCTCTCCAGGAATCTCCCACACTCACTAGCCACAGAACCTCATTCCCCACATGCCTGTTCCACCCCAGGAGAGTGCACCTTCTCTATCACCTGGACAGTCCTTCGACTGCCAGTCTCCCTTACCTTGGGTTACAGGAACAAACCGGACCGGAAGTCTCCAGGTTTTTTTGCAGCTGCAGGGTTCCTTCCAAGAGCTCTCTCCTTCCTCTACGCACTCTCTCACCTGGAGGGAGTCGCTCACAGGCCAACAAGCCTCATGTAGTCCAAAACTATGCGGTCATCACAACCCATGAGGAAAACACACCCAGGCTTCCCCAAATTGGTTCATCAGTCACAGGATGATCTCACGGTCCTGATTTCGGAACAGTGACTCCACGCAGAGGCTAGCTCAACTTCCCCGAATAAAAACGATTCTTCCACTCGAATTCAACACAGGCTTCCCATTTAGGGAATGCACACACGAGTTTTCTCAGAGATAGACATAGACTCCTCAGCTCTGGACAGGGGTGTACACGGATTCCTCAGGACAAACACAGGCTTTCTTTTCTGTATCAGAATTACACGAGGGTCTCTTGTAGACTGGCTTCCCCTGATCACCCTCAGGACAGTCAGATCGAATGGATGAGAGCCCCCCCTCATGGCTTACTTCGTCTTTTTTATTTTCATGCACCAGGGTTGACACTTGTCACCCTGGGAACTGCATGCGTTCCATCCGCACGCCTTCTTCCCACCACTTGGGAAATCACATGTCCTTCCAAAAGGACTTAGGATAAAAACATATGATGCACATATATTTTTGAAACAATATTAAAATATTATTTCCAGGTTTAAGCCCCTAGGCTCATCACTCAACCCCTTTCCCACCTTCCAGCCCCTAATTTCTTACCCACTCTGTGGACGCTCCGTCCCCCTTCACTCATTCATGATGGTCGGTTTGCACCTGGCGGTGTTTATATTTTATTAAATATTCTGCATACATACAAGTACAACAACAGGCTCCTGGCCTTCAAACACTTAGGCTTCCTGGCCTAACAACCACATAAGCCTTCCAGCTTATACAAAAATTGGCTCACCATCCTATAGAACACATTTACAATTCATTTCATATATCATGATTTGTAACGAGGCTCGGCCTTGGGGACACTACAATCCCCCTCCCCTTATTTTTTCACTGTCCTCAGTGCAACTTACACTGCCTCTTTGTGTCCTTCAAAATTTTCAAAAAGATGCGAGTACTCTGCCCGCATAACTTCTTCATGCTCCCATGTCATGTCCTCAGGACCATACCAGGTCCACTAGACCTTTACAAGCCCTATAGCTCGATTCCGAAGCTGCTTGCTTTTCCTATCCAATATGCGCATAGGATGCACTTGCAGAACACCTTCTGGTTCCACCTGAATCACAATCCAATCGATAACATGATTAGCATCATGTACATATTTCTTAAGCATTGAAACATGAAACACATTATGTACAGTCATAGATGCAGGTAATGCAAGCATGTATGCAACTGGCCCAATCCTTTATAGGATCTCAAATGGCCCACAAAATCTTGCTGCTAACTTGGCGCAACTTCCCAATTTCAGGGAACTCCTGTTAGTTTTCACTTTTAGGAAAACATGGTCACCCACTTTGAATTCTCTATGGGTTCTGTTACTATCAGCGTAACTTTTCTACCTATCCTGGGCAACTTTCAGATTCTGTTTGATTTTTATCATTTGATCTTCCATATCTTTGAGTAGTTCAGGTCCAACTACTATTCTGTCAGCTGGATTATCCCAGCTCACTGGAGTGTTGCACTTTCTTCCATAAAGTGCTTCGAATGGGCTCATCTTCAGAGATGTATGATACTCATTATTGTAGGCAAATTCTACCAGATGCAAGTAGTCTTCCCACCTTGATGGTTTATCCATCACATACATCCTCAACATGTCTTCGATTACTCTGTTTACTCTGTCTGTCTATCCATCAGACTCAGGATGATATGCTATACTAAAGTTCAGATTTGTTCTGAATCCTTTGAACAGTCCTTTCCAGAAATTCAAAGTGAATTTCGGGTCCCTATCAGACACAATTGTCCTAGGAATTCCATGCAAGCGTGCAACTTCTTTTAAAAAGATATCAACAACCTCTGCTGCTCTGTGGGTGGTTTTCAGTGGAATAAAACAGGCAGCTTTAGTAAGCTTGTCCACCACCACCATGATTGAATCATGTTGCTTGCTTGTTCTGGGCAATCCTGTGATAAAATCCATTATTACCACATCCCATTTCCACTCAAGAATAAGTAAAGGTTGCAACAACCCTGCTGGGTGTCTATGCTCAGCCTTAACCCTTTGGCATTCCATACATCTGGCGATGTATTCAACAATATCTTTCTTCAACCCCGGCCAAAAATAATGGCTTTTGACTGCTGCCACAGTCTTTTGATATCCAAGATGGCCATCATAAGTCACATTATGCATTTCTTTTAGAATTGCCAGCTTCAATTCTCGGTCATTAGGTACATACACTCTGTTTTTATACAGAAGTAAACTATCATTTCCCAAGGTATAACTTTCCTTGGTTTGTGGTTTCTCATGCTGCTGTAACTTTGCTACAAGTCTTTTGTACTGCAAATCAGCATTTGCAGCTTCAAGAATTTTTTCTTTAATCTCAATTATGTACATGCTAATGGCTATAGCATGTAATTTGTGCACTTTTGTGCTGAGTGCATCAGCCACCTTATTTTCTTTCCCTTTGATATGCTTGATATCAAAGTCATATTCACACAGAAATTCTAGCCATCTAATTTGCTTGGCATTTAAGGTTGGCTGATCAAATAAATATTTCAGACCATTGTGGTCTGTTCTCAACTTGAATTTCTTTCCCATGAGGTAATGTCTCCATTTCCTCAAGGCGTGGATGATTGCTGCCAGCTCCAAATCATGAGTGGCATAATTCTTCTCATGCTCCTTCAACTTTTGGGATTCATAGCAAACTACAAATCCTTCTTGGCTGAGAACTCCTCCGATCCCCTCCTTACACGCATCTGTGCACACTACATAATCCTTGTCTGGATATGCAATCTTCAAGATTGGAGCACTAGTGAGCAGTTTCTTCAGTTGCTGGAAGCTGCTCTCACATTCATCGGTCCACTGAAATTTCTTCTCCTTCCTTTGCAAGGAAGTGATAACATGCGCTATCCTTGAGAATTCAGCTATGAACCTCCTATAATAGCCTGCCAGACCCATAAAAGATCTAAATTCTGCCACATTTCTTGGCGCTGACCATTCTCAAATGGCCTGCACCTTCTCAGGATCCACAATGATCCCCTCCTCTGATATAATGTGTCCCAAGTAATGGATATTCTTTTGGTAAAATGAGCACTTGCTCATTTTTTCATATAGCTGGTGTTCTCTCAACACCTGTAGCACCATTCTCAGGTGTTGTTCATGTTCTTCCTTTGTCTTGGAATACACCAAGATATCATCCAAGAAGACTATGACATACTGGTCGAGATAATTTTTGAACACTCCATTCATTAAGCACATGAAGACAACAGGTGCATTGGACAGTCCAAACAACACCACTGTAAATTCATAGTGACCATACCTTGTTCTAAAGGTGGTCTTGTTGATGTCTTCATCTTTTATCCTCACTTGATGATATCCAGATCGAAGATCTATTTTCGAAAATACTTTCGCATCCTTTAACTGATCAAAAAGATCATCAATCCTCGGTAGAGGATATTTGTTTTTGATAGTGACTTTATTCAACTGTCGAAAGTCAATGCACAGCCTCATCATCCCATCTTTCTTCTTCACAAATAGGACTGGGGCTCCCCACAGTGACACACTGGAACGAATGCAGCCTTTCTTTAATAGCTCTTCGAGTTGCAATTACAACTCTTTCATCTCTGGTGTACTCATTCTATAAGGAGCTTTTGAAATTGGAGCTGCTCCAGGCATCAAATTTATAGAAAAATTGATGTCCCTCTTTGGAGGTAGTCCAGGCACCTCCTGAAACATGTCCTCAAACTCTTTGAGCACACTGTGGTCTTCCAAATTCAATACTACATCTTGGGATGATTCTTTCACTCGAGCTGCAAATAATTGACAGCCTTTTCAGTAACACTTCTTCAGCTGCATGGCTGAGATTTCCCTCATAGCCACGGCTCTGGGAATTCCTTGGATTGTTACCTGATTTCCCTCTTCTTCCAGACATGTGAACCTCTTGTTACGAAAATCCATAAGGGCATGGTGCTGGTCCAACTAGTCCATCCCAATTAAGCAATCATATGAGCCTAAAGGTAGAATGTTCAATTCAGCCTTAGTGCTCATTCCTTTCATGTCCACCAAATAGGACTTAACCAATTCAGTGACCTTCCTCTTTGTCCCTGTGGCTAACTGCACTAACCAAGACTTCTCATGTTTGCTCTTCGTTAGATGCAAACTTTCCACCACCCTAGGATCTACATAACTATGGCTAGCCCCTAAATCAATCAAAATAACAAGTGGTCAGTTGTTGATCATACCTTTCACTTCAATCATGTGCGATTGAAATTCTTCTTGCTTATTGTCCAAGGCTGCATAGATCCTCCTCATTTTGCTGCCCATATTCTCCACTGTTTCAGCTTGCTGAATAGTATGGACAGTTCTTTCTTTGTCTTTTCTGTGGGGGTAGTCTCTGTACCTATGATTCCCTTTACATCCCCAACACTCCATGGGTGGAGGCCTTGGCATCTGTTCACTCCCTTCAACTTTCTTGGGCTCTTTAAAAGATGACTGTCCCCAAGGACTGTTTCTGAAAAAGGAAGGCTTGCTTCCCTTCTGCCTCTGTTCTTTCTTAAACCTCTTCTGGTTATCCCAAGCCTTCCGAAAGGTAGGCTTTTCTCTTTGTTGTTCGTATAGGCATTTCACCCTTCTTATGGCTTCTTCCATGGTCTTAGGATCATCGTATTGAATCTTGTCACCAATGGAAGGTGGCAGTCCACTCAGATACCTCTGAATTTTAATAGCCTCATATTTAATGAATGGGACATACTTTAGCAGTTCCAAAAAACTTCGTTCATACTCATCAATGGTCATACTTCCCAACTTGAGTTCGAAGAACTCCTTCATCTTTCTGTCATAGTATCTTTTAGTCAGGTATTTCTTCTCGAAATAATTCTTAAACTCCTTCCACGTGACCTCTTTCTCTCTGATGTGTTGCACTTGCACAAACTGATCCCACCACATGGACGCTTTTCCTTTCAGCTGGTACATCACAATTCTACCTTCTGCATGGGAAGAATAATTCTGCAGTTGGAAGTATTTCTTCATGCCCAGCAACCATGTCTCAACATCTTCCTCCTTCTTATGTTCTCCATCGAATGTTGGAGGTTTAATTTTATTCATATCTCCTTTCAATTCCTCTTTTTCAGATTTTCGATGTTTTCGGGTAGGGGACGGGCTCGAACTGCTATGTGTCTCCCTGTCCGAATGTTTTTGGGAGCGACTGTGATGTCGGCTACCACTCCTTGATCTGCTTCTTCTCCCATGATTTCTGCGACTCTCTGTTGTACCTGAGTCTCTTCCCTTCTCAAGTTTCTTCTCTATTCTTTCAAGGCTCTTCAAGAATTTTAAGTTTAATTCCCCTCGCTGATCCTTGACTTTCATGAGCTTTCGGCTATCATCTCGATGCTCCTTGGCCTCTCTTTTCATCCCTTCAATGATTTTCATCATATGTCCTTCCTTATACATCTCTTTTCCATGCCCATTAGAGTTCGATCCTTTGACTCCCAGGTTAACATCCTTTCCTTCCTGTTCATCTTCTATTTCAGGGGTAAACTGCACTTTTCCCCACTCCATACTCGGCATTGATTAAATGGGTTTCTAGCCTTCGTTGAACTCTACAAACACACTCTGTGAAATTAAATTTGAAATTTGTCAGGTTATTAAACCTTCGCGAACAATCTACAATATTTACAAGCTAGTTCGAACAAAATAAAAGAAATTTCATTTTAAATAAGTTTCTTGAACTGGAAGTATTATGTATTTCTTCCATTTCTTGGCATTGGAGGCAATTTCCAAACAGTTCTAGCACTCGTCAGTCTTATGCAATCTAATACGCAGACAACTCGAATTTTTCGAGCCTTCGTCTCTTGACAATTCGTCATATTTCATAACCATCGATGTTTAATAAAGTGTTTCAATTTCACAAATTGCTTGAGCTCTGTTTGGCTCTGCAATTTCTGGGACTTCGAAACTTTAGAATCTCGGTCCACGAAGATCCGACAGTTAAAAATACGAAATCCAAGTCACCCTTTTTGCAACTCACGATCTCGCGAGTTCATGAGTCAAAAACCTTTGACACATTCCTCTAAACATCGATACCCAAGATGCGACACGGGTATGGCTCCTTCCTCGCTAGCGTCTACTATGCATGACCATAGCCTAGGGCTGATTTCTAGCACCCTTCACTATTCCCACCTTCGTGAGTTGTGGCATCCAACCCTGGTACCCCCTTTTCATGAAACCCCGAGGAGCGATGTTGAATTTTCTTCTCTTGTTCTCGCTACTTCGCGACTTCATGAGTTTCAATGTCGAGCTCCCATGCCCTTATCTCACGAGTCCACGAAATCGCGAATTACTTTATCCTCCGGGCCCACAACACAACTATCTCCCTTCACCACCATGGCAGGTGGTACGTTCATGAGGTTCCATGTCGCTTTCAACGACGTTATCGGGTCCCACCTCTCTCGCTTCTTTTTACATCCCACTGGCACGTGGTACTTTGCCATGTGTCCGCGTGCTTCACCTCCCCTTACGCGACCACAGTCATACCTCCTATCGAGGTTTCAGACTTTCCAAAGCTGAAACACAAATGTCCTCAGGGTTCGCGATTCCCCGAACCCTGATATGCTCTTTCTTGGATACACTCATACGGTTGACCATTCAATGGTCCAACCCTCCATTGGCGTTTCAGACTTTCCAATGCTGAGACATATACGTCCTTAGGGTTCACGATTCCCCGAACCTCGATTTTTGATGGACGACTCTTCTATCAGGACTTTCCCCAATTACCTGGATTACTGCCACGCATCCACAATGAATGGACGATCCCGATTCAATCTTGGGACTTTGCCCGGTGCGAGATAAAAAATGCTCACCTATGTGATTCTGGATGTCCAGATCTTTGAATTGGATGATCACGCGACACACGTCCTTCCTTATATGGACAACTCAGATTCTCTCTCGCTAATTTGGAGATTTCGCCCCTAAATACTAAGGTTTAACCTTCAGGCATCTCCTGACAGATCCAATGGCTGTCGGGTTTTCTGACTGAGATCTGATGGCTCAGACCGTTCCTAACCAAATCGGGATTTCGCGTATTGCGATTTTCCAATTCCCTGTGCAATATCAAAAGGCTTTAAACCTTGTGCACATTTTTCCAGATCCGACGGTCACGAGGGCTCGCCTTCCCTCCCGAATGGATCCTAAGGTTCTAACACCATTGGTGTAGAGACCTATCTCCCCATGGCCATAGACCACATCGGCTGTCGTTTCACTGCACCGCTAAACTTCCTGAGTTCTTAATAAAAAATCGTCAAGTGTCTCCTTGATGCTTCGGAGCAAACCAGGGTCCGAAATTGGTCCTCCCAACTCAATTTCCCCTCACATTCTCAGTTCAAAGACTGCTCAACTGGCCCATCTAGACTCAGTGTCGAAACCTTCATTCTGATACCATTTTGTAGTGTACCTTTCTCACTCCCGAGGATTTAAAACCTCTCTCTCATACAATCTGTACACAGAATTTTACATAACTCATACTAGAATTATATAACCACATGCATACAAGCAAAGTAATACATTTAACTCAGATTAAAACATATGAATTACTGCTATATTCAACAAGCAATTAGCTTTTCATATTAATTCATATACACAACAGAAAACATGATGCATAAACAGCTCAATCATGTAAAACATGATCAAAGCATAATTCAGATACTTATCTTTATCAATGGTGGAATCCACCAACCAAATGCAGGCCTTCCACGAACCTCCCAGCCATAGACCACGCTACTCCTCAATTCAACAGTGGGTCACCCCGAGCTGGGACTGATTTCCACCCCAGGGTAAGGAATCTAGACTCAGGCTGAGGCTATAGGGAATTCAGTCATCAGGAAGAATTCTCTCCAGGAATCTCCCACGCTCATTGCCCACAAATCCTCATTCCCCACATGCCTGTTCCACCCCAGGAGAGTGCACCTTCTCTATCACCTAGACAGTCCTTTAGCTGCTAGTCTCCCTTACCTTGGGTTACAGGAATAGACCGAACCGGAAGTCTCCAGGTTCTGTTGCAGCTACAGGGTTCCTTCCAAGAGTTCTCTCCTTCCTCTACGCACTCTCTTGCCTGAAGGGAGTCGCTCACAGGACAACAAGCCTCATTCAGTCTAGAATTGCGTGGTCATCACAACCCATGGGGAAAATAGACCCAGGCTTCCCCAAACCGGTTCAGCACTCATAGGATGATCTCACGGTCCTCATTTCAGAACAGGGACTCCACGCACAGGCTAGCTCAGCTTCCCCAAATAACAAAGATTCTTCCACTCGAATTCAGCACAGGCTTCCCATTCATGGAATGTGCACATGGGTTTTCTCAGAGACAGACACAGACTCCTCAGCTCTGGACAAGGGTGTACACGGATTCCTCAGGACAAACACAGGATTTCTTTTTTGTATCAGAATTACACGAGGGTCTCTTACAGACTGGCTTCCCCTGATCACCCTCAGGATAGTCGGATCGAATGGATGAGAGCCCCCCCTCATGGCTTACTTCTTCTTTTTTATTTGCATGCACCAGGGTTGACACTTGTCACCCTGGGAACTGCATGTGTTCCATCCACACGCCTTCTTCCCACCACTTGGTAAATCACGTGTCCTTCCAAAAGGAGTTAGGATAAAAACATATGATGCACATATCTTTTTGAAACAATATTAAAATATTATTTCCAGGTTTAAGCCCCTAGGCTCATCACTCAGACCCTTTCCCACCTTCCAGACCCTAATTCCTTGCCCACTCTGTGGATGCTTAGTCCCCCTTCACTCATTCATTGTGGTCGGTCTGCACCTGGCAGTGTTTATATTTATTAAATATTCTGCATACATACAAGTACAACAACTGGCTCCTAGCCTTCAAACACTTAGGCTTCCTGGCCTAAAAACCACATAAGCCTTCCAGCTTATACAAAACTTGGCTCACCAGCCTATAGAACACATTTACAATTCATTTCATATATCATGATCTGTAACGGGGCTCGGCCTTGGGGACACTACATCGGCCCTTTTTAACCATGTTGATGTAATGGATCCTTTCTACTGCTTGGTGAGATTTCTCATACTAGCTTTCCACATCCTTTCTAGTCACTAGCGCCATCAGGGTCTCCTCTTGGAAATCGTCTATACCTGCAAGGAAAATGTGTCATTCATTCGTGAATTTGGCACAGGCATCTTGGAACTCATTTCTCAAAAACACCATGGCCTATGTGGAGTCCTGATAATATTTTTCCAAATGGAGCATATGCTCCAACTCCTTAAGCACAACGGATGGATCATTTTCATCCCTTCTTGTTGTATCCAATGTGGCATCCATAATGTCCATTCTTGCACCGATAAGGTCATATGTCTTGGCATGTTCAGTGCCGAGCAAATTCTCCTCTGTCATGATGAGAATCGAGCTATATAGCGTAAGCCTTATCTTCTTAGTAGTCCTCTTCATGATGGATTTTATTTTTCTGTCATAGGCGATTTCTTGTATGTCAGCGACCTCATCCACAGGTTTGGGGATTTGTTGTTCTCCCCATGTGAGAGTATCCCCCAGGCTCTCGGCTGTGCATATCTGTTCTAGGATGGGTTCCTAAACTTCTTCCATATGTCTCGATGGCTCGACCTTCTTCTATTTCTTATCATCTGGTGAGGTGTCAACCAAAACTAAAGAACCAGGGGTAGGTTCAGTACTTACTTGGTAATTGGTTGTCAAAGTGTCGTTTTCTTTCTATGGAATTTCCTTTTTTTGGCCACCCGATCCTAGCTCATCCCTCAAGCTATCTATTCAGGTTCTCAGAAATTCAAGTAGCCCAGTGTCCAAGATACTTTCTACCTCATGGTTTCTCTGTGGGAGGTTCTGAATTGAAGCATTGGGACCTGGGGAAGATGCTTTTGTGTATTCCTTTTCCTCTATAATATACACCAGAGTCACTAGGGAAACCTCTAAACTCTCCTCCTCATCATAGATAGTTATTAAATAAAACATGGGGTTTGTTACACTTGTCCCACCTAGTGTCCTTTCTATCTCAGGCTAGGTTGAAATCCCCTAGGGTGATCTGATCTGTGGTGGTGGTACTTCAAGGTTTTCTGGCCAGGTGGTTTCTTCTAGTTGTATTAGCTCTCCTATGCTTTCGATTGGGTCATCAACGAGCATCCTTGACATCTCTACAAGATCAGGGTCATTCTAAAATTGATCAATGATTCTATGTGCCCTTTCTAGCAAGAGAAATCCTCTTCTTTGTGCCTCTGTAGTATTTGTTGTTTTGATCTCTTCCTGAACTATGAAGGCCTCTTAAGATAACTTATCTATTATTTCCACTTGTTCATCCATGCTCATGGCCTTGAACCTAGTCATATTTAGTTTGGCCATCCTCTGTACTACCTCCTCCTAATCCTGAGCACACTATGTGAAAAATTCGTCCTCAAATTTATCATGCGCATATGGAAAATAGGATGATACTTGTGAAGAATATTGGAGGACCAGGCCTTTAGGGTTGTTCATGTAGAATCGGCTTGTCAGAAACCTGAATTCAAGTTGGATCAACCCTTCTTGTTTGGCTTGAGAATTGTCCTTTACCAAATAAAACCCCACATGGAAACTGTAGAATATGAAAGCCCACTTCTTGTCGTTAACTAGTGTGGCATTATATCCCTATAGGATGGTCTAATAGAATATTTCTCCCATAATGAGATGGTCTGGGACATGAGTGGGTAGTATATGTTGTGCTTTGGTGGCCCCAAACACCTTGATATAGGTTGAGCATTCATCCAAATACTAGTGGCCTACCTTATCTACCATTTTCTTGGCTCCTGCAGATAATCTCAGGCATTCTTTTTTAAATATAATAGAATGAATATGAGTGATGAATTCATCACAAATGAGTGCATAGGATTTCTTGTACTTTTTTCCCTAAAGTATGTTGAAATAAACCTGAACAGGGAGCTCTGCAACATGTCAGCTTAAATTGATTCCATCGAAGACATTTCTCATGTAGATAACATCGAGAAATTATGAGGCCATGTGGAAAGTGGGTACACTGATGCTCAATTGTTCGGAAATTATTGCTCCCTAATTGAAGATGCTTTTGGAGATTTCCACTATGTATGCCAAGGGCATGCATTCTTTTGAAAACTTGGAGCAGCCCTTCTCTCCATACAGTCTGAAGATGAGAGCCATCAAATAGATGTATGGCTCCCTCAAGTTAATTGTCACATACAAGCCATTGCTCCGGTTGGTAAAATTTTTGTCCTCCTTCCACCATGAGACCATCAACTGGCTGGTGTCATGGAATTCGTATAACTTCACCACGAAGTTTGTGTTTAGCCACTCCTCTAGGTCTCTAAGTTTGTAGTACTTATGGACTTCTGTTGGGAGGAAAAATTTGACACACCTGCCATTCTGATTATTGATCAAGAAATTATGCATGTCTGTGTGGTCGATTAGCCACTTCAAAATTTTTATGCAAGGGAAAACTAGGGTTCTGCTGGCCATCATGTGAAAATATGACCGTCAGATGTTTGGTAACACCTAGTCATCGAGCGCCCTTATATCTGGGTTGTTGTGTGGGATATACTATGGGTACTCCTCCCGGTTGATTCTATTGAAAGGTCCCCCCACTGTGGGAGAATTAGTTTAGATCCGATGCTTTCTTTTGTATCACCGAAGACTAGAGGTTGGACAAAATATTTCTTTGTTGAGGTTTTTATGACAAGATCTTGCCTAGGAGTGTACTCCAACTGCTTCACAGTACCAGGAGAAGAACCTTCACCTGTTTCAGCTTCCTTTATCTTGGGTTCTCTTGGAAAGCGTCTAGTGGTTGGCTTTCTCAGTGGAATTTTACTTGTATCTAGAACATAGTTAGATATCGTGTAATAAATCAGATTCATATATAAATCACGACCGCCAAATTGACAAAATTGAACACGTACCTCTGCATCTTCTTTAACCTGGTTTTGATAATCTGAGGATCAACACAGTCTCAAGACACTTGTTGTGCTTCTTCGTATGCTCTGGAATTCAAAATTGTGCCTAGAATGAAATTGTTCAAATCCTTTCTAGATATTTTAAACAAGATGAACCTACCTTATCGCATCAACCATTCAATTTGATTTATGATTATAGTTATATACAAACTATCGCGAGATATTCAAAGACGTTTAAAATTAAATTCGATCATAATTTGACGGTGCGGGCGTGAGTTGTAGCATGGCCTATCAGAGATTTCAAATTGTTTTTGTTTAATCAGCGCATGAGTTAGCAACAAATGCAGGATGAAGTATTAACTGGTCTATTAAATGTTAGAATCCGATTATATCTTATGACGAAAACATCCGATTGTTTCGCTAGTCCAGTTGGTGAGTCGGGGGTCGAGATTCTACTTCGAGCACTTTTCATTGATATCTTCTTGCAAAAGCTCTGACGCCGATCGATCTTTCCATATAGAGCTGGAATGGAAAAGATGACCTGAAGGTGTGACTAGCACACAAGAAACCTTAATATGACTCGACAAGAAACTAGGTCATACGACACCCTTACGTGATAAAGAAATGTGGCACTCAAGACCGGTGTCTTCATTTACTCATGTTAATTGGAATCGATATTTTATTTAAGCTACACATTCTAAAACCCATTCCTATCTTGACGATGACAAAAAGTATCAAGGATTGGCGATTGGTGATAAACCTACCCAAGTTCTCTCGGAACGATTCTCTCAAAAAAGTTTCGATGCCTAAAGTGTATCGGGGATCGACGATCGGCAATATGTTTATCATAGATAAAAATGATTGTTTTAACCCTTCTAGATTTCCTCGATTCTAATAAAGCACATCAGTCATCGGTTATCGATGATTTATTTATGGATTTTTCCAATGTCTATCCTTCCCGTATTTTTTTAATGCCAATGGGGATCAGCTAACTCTTGAAACTTCATGGAGAATAACTCATGCAAACCAACTCCACCTTCTGTCGATGTCGATGGTGCATCGACAAACAACGATTACTGTAACTGCGTGGCCAATTTTTTTGTTTGATTTTTACTGACGTTGATCATAAGCGTGTTAGGTGCAATATTAGTTGTAGATTCTTAGTTAGGATGTCAAGTTATTTTAGACACAAGGTTTCATATAACAAGTTCAAACACTCCGACTTGATTGATACGAGTCATGAAAACAAAACAAAAATAAACCATTCCCCAAATTGAACCCAAATTATATAGTAAAAGAAAACAAGTGGTAAAATTTCATAAGGCTTTTAGGATGTGTTGAGCACTCAACAAATGACGATTTACTGGGAGAAAGAGGAATCTCTATTTCTTCCCCGGGCTTAGTTGATGCAAAAGCTAGTTAAGACTCTAACTAGTTTTGGTTTTATTAGATCCTCTTCTATCCTTGCATTTAAAATCCCCCCCGGTTCGTGAATCTAGGCCCACCTATGGGGTTTCAACATTTATTCCACCTTCACTAATTTTGACCATAACCCACTCCCCATTTTGACAAAATCTGACAAAATCATTCTCTGGCACCACGCCCTTTAGTTATCATCATTCATTTGTTGCGGTGTCGCTCCACTTCCAGCGAGTGTCCATAGCCCCAATGGAGTCACCTTGATTTCAAAGACCTTGCTCCACTGCCAGTGAGCATCCATATCCATGGCGGAGTTATCTGCATAACCTCTCCTATCTCATGCTCATTTGATATAATTAATTATTTTGGGAAGAGATTCCCTGAACGAGTGGGAGAGGAGGACATTTGTTATCTACAATATGATATGGTTAAGGTAAAAAAAATTCTAGCTCCGTCTTGAGGTACACATGGTCCTTTCCAACTTACCATCTTTCCCTTCAGGTTTTACTAGAACACCAGGTGGACACTTAATCATTTTCCAAGGTTGTTTATTCGAAAATATTAGATACAGAACTCTTTTAAGAAAAATGTAGTTTGCCTAGTGTTTGTTGTGTTGTATGTAAGCATGAGTTAGGAACAGAGTTTGCTACACAATATTGATTAAATTCAACCAATGCCTTGTGGAACACAACTTTATTGCACAAGAATACTACAAAAAAGAAAAGTAGAAATAAAGGACTTTGCAATCAGCCTACCTAACACCTACAAAATAAAATAACATGAAAACACACACATTTTTTGTTTAACAAAAATATTTTTTTAGGGCTTGTCCATTCACTGGGAGTGTGTCGATTTCCCCCCTCATATTTTGCAATCGATATGTGCTTACACCAAGTTTATTGGCTACCTGGAAAGGTCTGAGCCACATATTCTAAAACTTCAAATGTTTTCCCTTCGGTTCATTTTCTCTATCTCATTCCAGGACTAAGTCTCCTACTTCAAAATTCTTCTCTTTGCCCTTGTTCTTGTCAAAACATCTTTTAACTATCTACTGATGAGCGAAGAAATTTGATTTTTCTTTCTCCCTTTCCTCTTTTGGCATGAGGAGGGTATCAATTCTTTGTTGAATAACTAATGAGGGTTGTCCTCTAGATCCCTGATAAATCTGAAGAGATGGAATATATAGCCCATTCGGGAGAATCACTTCTTGTCTGTATACTAGAAAGTATGGGGAGTTACCTATATCCTCCTTGGGTGTTTCTCTATCATCCCATAAGGAATTATGCAATGATCTATGCTAATTCCTCTTATTTTCTGCAACTTTTTTCTTCAAGATCCTCACTAGGTTCTTATTGGTTGATTCTGCCACTCCATTCCCCTATGGATAGTAGTTTGCAAATTATCTGATTATGATTCCTTTGTATAGAGAAAAATATATTAGTAGGGTGGAAGAAAAATAAGAGGAATTATAAAAAACAATAATGGAAGGCATACCGAACCTTGTGATCAATTGTTGTTCTATGAATTGGATTACCACCTTTTCATTTACATGATTCAGAGGGATGGCCTCTGCCCATTTCGTAAAATAGTCTATAGAAATCAGTATGTATTTAAGTTGTTTTGAATAAATCGGGGTAATATCTCCTATGAAATATAACCCCCATTGCTTGAATGGTCTGTATATGGCCATTAGTTGGAGTGGGACAACTTCTCTCTTTTCCCTCCCTGTGCTCATTTGACAAGTTTTACAGTTTCTAGCGTATGTATGAGCGTCCCTAAATAGAGTAGGCCAGTAATAGCTAGCTCTCAGTATCTTGTGAGTGGTGGTATTCCCTACAAAGTGTCCACCTGTAGGACTATCATGGAACTCCTTTAGAACCTTTTCTGCATCTTCACGTTCGAGACATCTCAAAAGTACCCCATCATAATTTATGCGGAAGAGCACCGAATTTATGAGGCAATATTGTGTCGATTTTAGTCTGAGAGATCTCCTTTCCTTAGGGTTTAAGTTTTCTAGGAAAGTCCCAAGATGTAGGAGATAAATTACTTTTCCATACCGAGACTCTTTCCCTAGGGGAAAATATAAAGCTTCACTGCACCATAATGCCAATTCATTCTCCCACCTAGAGTCTTCATTTAATTATTCTTTGGATTCAACGACCAATTTACATAATCCCTGTCCCTTAACGAGTTTGGTAGGTTTTATATATAGATAAAATTATTGGACCACTACCATCCAATTTCCTCTTCTTTCACCCATCTCTTGTTGAGTGAATAGGGATCAGACTGCAGGGTGAGGCACAATGAATTTGGTGTGATTTTTTAAGATGTAAGATCTGAAATGTTTTATTGCTTTGTACATCGAATAATCATGTTTGTCTATAGAAGGTTAATCAAGTTCAGACTCTTGGATATTAGTTCTCATAAATTAGATCGATGCCTCATTGTTTTCATCATCCTTATGAGTCAATACTACAGCCAAAAGATTGGTCGGAGGAGAAAGCATAGAGGAAAACATCTTTGCTAAAGTCGGGACTTCACATCACCAGAGCTTGAGATATTGTCGTCTTGATATTGTTGAAAGAATCTTTCTGCTCATCATCCCACTTAAATTCTACATCCTTACAAATCATTTTTTGCAAGGGTTTGATAGTTTCAGTGAAATTGGGGGTAAACTTCCTGAAAAAATTGATTTTATCGAAGAATGATTGCATAGCCTTTTTTTTGTGCAGTAAGGGATGTTGAGTTATTGCATTAATTCATTCTAGGTCTATGCAAATCCCTTCTTGAGATATAATATGACCTAGTAATTTCCCTTCCTCAACCCCAAAGATAGTTTTCTTAGGGTTTAAGGATATACCATATTTCCTACACCTTTCAAAAGTCTGGGTTAGATGTATGATGTGATCTTCTTTGTTACTTGAATACATAGTCACATCGTCTAAATATACTACTACACACTTGTTGTCGCTTGACCAAGTTTTGAGGAACACTTTGTCATATTTGACCATTTTTGGGACTTCGACAGCCTGTCAAAGATGGAGCGCAAGGCGAAGCGGAGATCATGGAAGCTAGACCCCCTTTTTGGGTCCTTTTTTGGTTTTGGGGGATAATGTGACAGGACCAAGATGTCAGCCCATGGGTTTACCCATGTTTAGGCCCTTTTTTGTAATGTATAAGTAGAAGTCTAGGCTATGTAAGAAGGGACCTTTTTTTCAGGACACTTGAGAAGTGGCTTAGTGCTAAGAGCTGATGTGTGTGATATACTTGCAGAGCTGAGTGCAAGTATTGTAAGTGTTGAGTGCACGGATTGTAAGAAGGTTTTATGCTTAGAGATACTTGGGGAAGGAGGATCTAGCAAGCTACGCAGATCTCCTATCCTATGCAGAGTAGGTTTTGAGGCTCTGTTCTTGTAACTAATTAGCCAACAATAATAGAGAAGAAGAGTTGGTGGACATAGCCCTAGGGTGGGGTTGAACCATGTAAATTTGTGTGTCATGATTTTTGTTGTTACTTACATGTGTTTTCCCTCTCTTTCTAAGTGCTATGACATGTTTAGATAGATTTACTAATGTTTTGTGCTTATTAAATGTGTATAGAAGATATATTTGATGTGTATTAAGTTGCTAAGTGCTTGGTCTATCAGATTCGGTCTGTTGTATGTTGCTAAGTGCTGATTCATCTTAGATATAAGTATATACTGCAATGCTCTGTGTTATCTGTGGAGTGATATAAGGGTTAATTCTAGGTGAACCATTGATGTTGTTGTTCTAGAGTCTGTACTTAAGGCTTAGAAGTACAGTGTCTAGGCATCCAAAAGTGGGTAACAGGTGAGAAGGGAGAAACATCAACCTTTGGCAAAGGAAACTAAGGAAAATTTCTACGTGGGTGTTGTCTAGCTTCCAGCTGTTCCTAGATAGTTATATCTTGTTCAATGGCTGCCCATGAATGTTCGAGCTCGACCCGGGTAGTGGATGTTTTAAGAACAATGTCGAAAAGGTTTAAGGGGATGTGTGTTTGATTCGATAATCCGGGTTCGATATTAGGCTGTGTTGGTACAGGGACAGTGATGGAGGAATAGTAAAATAATAAAAACTTCAGGGAGAAAATAAGTGTTGTCTCAATTTGGTCGTATAAAAGAGAATTTACGGTTTCAGGAATAAAATAGGGATGCAAATCAAAGGCTCTTTCTCGTAACTGAGTTATATTTTAATAAAAGGTATGAGGTGGGAGAAAAACATTTAGCTGTCTATGGTGTAAGGCTCCTATCAAGGGAGAATCTCACGTATAAACAGAAGAGGAAGACTGTAAGGAAATAACCGATGTAGCAAAGAATATGTGTAGAATTCTGAAAATGTGGACTGATCAAACACCCGCTGATAGCTGGTACAGAGGAAAAATAGTAAACAATTATAGAAAACCAAAATTCATTCGCTATAGTAGTGGTCGTACTAAATTATAATGAAGCACATCAGTTAGGAATATGAAATGAAACGAAATATGAGATACAAGAAAACAAACTTGTAACAAAGTCATGACGGAATTGAGAATCTTTAGATTTTCTTGCTATTAACTCTCAAATGTAAAAAACTTTGTTACAATGGACACAAAAAGGTCCAGCCTCGTTTATTTATTTTTGTGGTATATTTATACAATTTTACAAATAAGATGGAATCTCAATAGTTACAAAATTTTGGTTATGACAGGGAGGAGAGCAATCGCTCCATTTCTTCTTCTTTGGCTTCACTTGGTGCCAGACGTTTGTCCTCGTGCAAACTCAGTACAGGTGACACATCTTTCAATCAGCTGAGATATTAGCCGCGACGGTTCTACTTGACAACTGGCTTCAAAGAAGTAACATTCTTGGGCTAACTGTTGCAGCCTGTCTTCCATCTGTCCATCTATGATGTCGATGGCGCATAATTGCATGCTGGGTCTAATCATGAATTTGTCTATTTGGACTATATCCACTATAGTCATCTGGGAAATATCGGCCAAATCTCTTTCCTCTTTTTCCTTTAGATCAAGGGAGATTTTCTCCACATTCATCTGCACCAATGTCTCGGCATTACCTCCACTGTCAATTCCTAGCAGATCGTCATCTATAGAATTGAAGGCCTCTTCTAAGGAATTGGTTATCTTTTTGGCTTGCTTCTTGCCTTCGACGATGTTATTCTCCCATTCTTTTAATAGAATGTTCCCTCTGGTCTACTCTGAAATGGTGAACCTGGGAGTTCTTTCCGAAACCCTATTGTTCGTGGCTATCACAGCCTCTTGGAAAGCGATTCAAGCTGCTCTGGCTTCCCTTTCTCTAGATAAGTTCTCTGAAACCTGGTTGACTAGCAAACAGTTGTCCCGGATCGCTTCTACCTTAGAGAGAAAATTTTGTTGTGCCGCAGAGACTCTGCTTTGAATCTCGATCACCTGGGATTTGAACATCCCAATATTTATCATTTTGTTCTTGGTGATCTCCACCTTAGCCTGTAGCTGTTCGATCAAATCCCTTTGCTGGCTCACTTGTATCTGACCATCCTGGATCACCATCTATGCTTGCTCGAGCTTATTTTTGAGCAACTCTATCTCGTTTTTATTAGCCAACCTGGCCTACTCTATTCCTATGCTCGCCTGGTCTTTAGCAGTCTCTGTTGTTGTGGCCAGTCTGGCTTCAAGGGTCCTAATGAGGTGATTTTTTCTTTTAAGTTGGTTTCTTAAGAGCCCGACCAAAAATTGATTTGCCGAGGCATATGCTCCTAGTGTCCCTACTATTTCAATAGCGAATTGCTCATTATTTTTTTCCTTTCCATCAGTTACAACTTTATACTTCTTGGCAGTTGACTCTCCGTGGCCTGGCTGCTACTCTGTGCATTCTGGATTGGATGACTATTTTGTACTTGGTGGTTATATCATCTTTTTCGTTGTCGCTGGAGTCGTCAGAATAGTCCACCAACTCTGCCTGTAGAACATCTGAAATGAACGACCAATTCGAGACTGAATCGATACTTCGAGGCGAAGTATCAGAGACATTGTCTTAGCCTTGTCCCGAAACCTCAACATTCACCTTTGATGGTTTTCATGGAGCCATGGCTGGAGATTGTGTTTTGGCTCTTCTTTGATAGAAATGCATATACATATAGAAGTCAGTTGCTCGGAGATAATGTGCTCTACGTAATATGAAAATCATTTGTTATAATGAACCACAACCCTTATATATACTTGAAAACTCGGTACCTTTCAGAACAAGTCTATCAAATCACATTTGGAAATAAATTCTGCCATAAAAATCCGATCTTATATTTATCGATTTACCCTATTTCCTCATTAATGTCATACATTTTGGCGGTTTAAAAGTCAGTTAGCATATGGAAAAAATAAGGATACCTCGTGAATCGTGCAAGCATCGAAATGTGGGATATGTCTTGATTTAGATTGATTAATCCATTTTTACCAACGTTAATCAACATTTCGGTACTCGTTATATCGGGGATTTTAGTTTAACACTTTGAATCTCTAACACCTGAGACTGTGAAGATCGATTTTGATTAATAAAAGGTAATTGTGATTTGGGGTTCGATTAATTTTATAATTATTATATTCGCCATATCGCAACTCAGAGCTTTGAAGATAAGTTTCTGAAAGATTTACATGCTGAGTTGAAAAACTGCGAGATCGCGGCAACATGACTTAATTAAAAGGGAAGATAATCTTGGATTAAGCGATCAATTAATTACATTATAACCTCATCGTGATTTCGCGAATCGAGGTTTAGACGGTGAAAATTTCGAAAAGGACAACGCCGAGTGGCGAAATGCCGAGAGGATATTTTACCACGGTTTAGCTTTTACCCTTATCCTTGACATGGGTTACTCGAATAAGGACCTCATGTTCTCGGCCATCAGGGCTATGACAATAAATTTTTTGGTTTGGCAAACGCCGAGGCATGAAACCCCGACGATGTCTAATCATGGGTTAGGGAAAACTTTACCCTCGTTACTGTCTTGAGTGAAAAATTTAAAATGATTTCCCTATTTCGTGACTCGGGACGTGTGAACTGCATGACTTATAGTATCCGAACTATGAGATCCTAAAGTAGAACAAAAAGAGGAAACATTTTTATGAAAGGTAGGACTTGTTTCGAGAGTAGTATAATCATCGCTGCTCGTGTGATAAAGCTTCAGAGACCTCGATATCTCAGAGGGAAAATATGAAAACCATCTTTAGCCTTCAAGCATTAAAAATGAAATTTGTGACATGCTAGAAAAACAGGGGCAGCTCCAACTAGGGATCCTGCCTTCCTGTGAGGTGGGAAGAATAGTAGACCACGTGCAAATATTGGGTAAATGGAGTCAAAATCTCAATCAGGCGAAAAGGTTCCCAAGAATAAGGTATCGAAGGGGGAAATATACTTCGTTCTTTACCTTGAAAATATTTTTCAAAATTAGATACTTTTTTAACATAGCTGTAGTCCCTTTCACAATTTTCCCTTTCCCGCTACTAAATTATGGTATGTTTTAAGACAATCAAAACAGTCCTAGGAGACCCAACAGATCTTGCAGCTATCGGCTTGCATCAAAAGAATAAGATTATATGTTTTTAATTGGGGAGTCCCGTCTGAATCTGGGATGTGGATCAAGTTTCAAAAAGCATTGGTTACCAGAGTAGAGTGGTATTCATGTATAACAGCCTTACAGATATCTTAGACATTGTTTCACTGCCAGCGATCTTGTTCAGTACCTCGGTGAAGTTATCTGGCCCCTTTTTACTGAATTTCCTTTCACCGCTTCGGAATATATTTATGAATTTAAATGCTGAGACAAGGGCAATCATTTATGAATTTCCTTTCATCGTCTCTCGGACTAGGTGGGGACAATCATTTCTAAATTTACTTTCACCACCTATCTTATAATTTTCTTTTTAGAACGCGAACATGGGGGCAATTAGTTTGTATCAGGGTTGATATCTGTGTAATATTTTTCATTATAGGTCTATCAACTTTCTTTGATTACTCGGTACCAACCTTCCCTCGACCTTCACAACATCTTCGTCCTTGGGGAGAAAAAGGTAAATAACTTTTTAAGGGCATTCTATTTGAGCAAGCTTCAATCCTCCGATGTCGTTGAAAAACCTAGGAAAGTTAGGATCACTCTAAACGTTCCTTCTCTTAGCAGGGGATCAAGCAATTGTGAAGACCCACTTTCTTTCCACAATCTCCTTTGAAGCTCACGAGGTTGGAACGAAAAAAATTTATCCCTTCATACATGAAACAGAAAGATGGTGACTTTTTAAAAGGTAAGCCCGAAGATAGAAAGGATGCCAGGTAGTGATTTACTGACTAAAAATACAAAAGTCAAACAATTCCAAACTGACTCTTGTAGATATTTTCGGGGATAATTTACTTTTACTGACTGTTTTTAGATTGGGTGAATCGTTTAAATTGTCTTAATTTTTTCAAAGATTATCAAACCGAGAAACAACTCCGTTATCTATCAATTCAGCTGATATTGCAGTTTGAATGGAGTTACCTCAGTTTTCTTTAACAGTCTTTAATAACATGTCTTTTGAGAAATCTCATCTTTACCTTTTCCTTTCACTTTCTTTGCACAATATGAAACTACTTTAGGTATCACCTGTTTATGCCGATTTATTTCTGACACCAACTTTCAGATTACTTTTCCTTCTTGTTTCATATGTAGCTAGAATCCTGTAAAAAGCAAATACGAATCTTATTCGAAATGTGTCTAAAGTTCATGAACAAAAAAAAAAGAAAATCAAAAGAAATGTTTAAATGAAAATACATATATGTACACAAAATATATATAATAAACTTTTATTTTTATTATTATTATTATTATTTTTGAATCTGGTGACTGTTACATCATGTAATGCTTTAGATACCACCCATTGACAGGGGCATTGAGGACTTCTCCGTCTATATTTTCCAGTAGGAAAGAATTTTTTCCTTTCGAAGCCGAGACCCTGAATGGTCCACACCAGAGGTGGTCACATTTGCAATGCTTCGTTGCTTCGTTCTTTCTTGCATCCCATCTTAGCACTAAATCACCTGGAAGGAATTCTCTGTCCTTTACTTTGCGGTCGAACAATGCTTTCATGTCATCTTGGTACTTCTGCATCTTTTCATCGACTTCGACTCTATGTTGTTGAACCTCAATCAGCTGATTTATTCCTAGTTACATGATTGGGCTCTTCGTTTTGATCCTGCCATAAATTCATCACTGATAGTGCTACGTTTATAGGTAGAACAACATCTATCCCATAGACCATTTAAAAAGGTGAAATGCCGATAGACCTTTTAGTGCTGATGTGATTTACCCATAATGAGTATTTTAAGTGCACATGCCAAGAACTTTTATTTTCATCCAATACTTTCTTGATTATATTTACTAGGCTCTTGTTAGATGACTCGGCTAATCCATTCCCCTGGGGGTAATAAGTTGTGGAATGGCCAAGAACGATGTTATACTTTTGACAGAAGCTGATCATAGCCATAGATTTAAAGGCCTGGGTATTGTCAGTAACTATCTTTCGGGGACAACCGAATCTTGACAAAATATTGTCTTCTAAGAAATCGATTACCACTGAGTCTGTTTCCCTTTTGGTTGGAATGGCTACCACCCACTTAGTAAAATAATTTGTAGCTATTAAGATCCACTTATGTTGAGCACTGGAATGGGGATTAATCTCTCCTATGAATTCTAGACCCCATTGTTGAAATGGGGCTTCAGCTTTGACTGAAACTAGAGGCAGTGCAGGGAACTTATGTTTACCTGCGAATAGTTGACAAGGGTTGCATGCACGCACTTTGGCATTGATGTCCGAAAAGCGTTTTGGCCAGTAGTACCTAGCTCTCAAGATCTTGTAAGCTATATCTCTCCATGTGTGATGCCCCCCATAGACTCCCTTGTGAAATTCGTCTATAACCCGCTGAGTTTTCGATTCAACTAAACAGACCAATAGGAAACCGAGTGGATCTTTCCAATATAGTTGACTTTCAACGATACAATATTTAACTACATGGAGTTTTAAAGTTCTGCCTTTGGATGGTGATAGTTCATTTGGACATTTTAGAGTTAGTAGGTATGACACTATGTCTCTATACCAGCCCGATGATAAGAACTTCTCTTCGATCTTGTTTGGACTTGTTTCCTCATTCAACTTGTTTAGGTTTGTGTCTTCATCGCCTTCCTGCAGGCAATTGATATCTAGGGCTCTGAGATTCAATTCAGCTAAGAGTTTGGCCATGCCTTGCCCTTTTATCAATTTGGTCGGTTTGACTTCCAGATCAAATTCCTGGATTTTGGCGAGCCATCTCCCTCTTCTTCCGTCATTGTCTGGTTGTACTAATATATCTTTCACAGAACTGGTAGGCACGTATGCAATTATCTTTGAGTGTAGTACATAAGTTCTGAATTCCTTTAATGCTTTTACCATTGCATACGCATGTTTTTCTATTATGTCATACTTTAGTTCTACATCTCTAAGGATTTTGCTAAAAAATGTGATCAGTTGTTCGAATCCTTCTTCATTCTTTTGTAGGAGCACTGCGGCGATAGTGTGTTCAAAGGAAAATGAGAAAATAAGAAAATCTTTCAGATAGTCTAGGCTTACTAACACAGGTGCCTTGCTTATGACTTTCTTAATATGCACGAACAATGCTTTGGCCTCGGTTGTCCAATTTACTCCACTATCCTTCTTCAACATACCTGTGATCAATTTTACGATCTCGGCAAAATTCAGGATAAACCTTTGTAAAAAAATTATTCTTCCTAAGAAAGATTGAATCTCTTTTACATTTATGGGAATATTTATAGTATCTATTGCTTCAATCCTTTTAGGATCAGTCCTGATTCCATCCCTAGATACGATGTGGCCCAAAAGCTTACCTTCTTGCATAGCGAAATGTGATTTCTTTGGGTTCAAAGATAGACCAAACCTACGACATTTTTCAAAAGTCTGTTTAAGATGGATCAAGTGTTCTTCATCAGTTTTAGAGAAAACCGTCAAATCGTCGAGGTAAATGACTACGAACTTGTCCCTTTCTCCTATGAAAGTGATGTCCGTAGCATGTTAGAATGTGGCCCCTGCATTCATCAAACCAAAAGGCATTTTTTCATACATAAACGTACCCCATGGTGTGGTGAAAGCAGTTTTTTCCTTGTCTTGTTCATTCATGGAGATTTGATTATAACCAGAGAACCCATCTATCATAGACATTCGGTTTGATCCAACAACTTTTTCTAACACATGGTCCATTTTGGGTAGCAGATAATTGTCCTTGAGAGATGACTGATTTAAGTTTCAGAAATCCACACACAGTCTGATTTCCCGACTCTTTTTCCTGACCGGGACCAGGTTTTCTACCCAGTCCGAGTATCTCAGAGGTACGATTATTTTCGTGTCTAAAAGTTTCTTAACTTCTTTTTCGATCATAGGTAACAAAATGAGATTAATTTGCCTAAGCTTTTGCCTAAACGGTTTGACCCCAGGCTTCAAAGGTATCTTGTGATCAATTATGGAAGTGTCGTACATTCTTAACTCATCATAAGACCAGACGAAAACATATTTATACTGTCTGAGTAGGTATTTATACTTATCTTTCACTTCGGGAGGGAGTAACTTGGATATTTTTACCACCCTAGATTCTTTTTCAGTTCCTATATCATAGTCCTCCACTTCTTCTAGTTGGGGCTGCAAAGTGGATTTTATAGGTACGTCATTCTGATAAAAGGTCTTTCTAAAGGAATCAATCCTTTCGGAATCTGGTTGTTTTTAAGGACCAACATACAATGATCCACAATTTTTTCTCGGAAGGCTTCAGGATCTTCCCCTTATTGCATGATCCACATCGGGTCATTTTGATTTTCTTGGTCTGCATGAGATTCAGAGAATTCACCCACTACTACAAGAAATTTCTTAATTTGTTCGTCATCCTCAAAGACCTGCCAGTGTTGGATATTGTCTGGTATAGAGGGTTTGTATCTGATTTCAATGTGATACTTCAACTTGAAAGTCGTGAGAGGAGAGAAGGTTGAAGCTACTTTTTCCAATGCATCAGCATGTAAATTCTCTGCACGAGGGATAAAGTGGACATTTACGGATGAGAAAAAGTTTTCCATGAGATCCCAAGCACAATTTATGTATGTTCTTAATCTAGGATGCTTGGCTAGGTACTGTCAGTTTATTTGTCTGACTATTAACTCTACATGATCAAGGGATCAAATTTTTCTCAATTTTCAATGTGCTCGGAATAAGACGAAAACAATGCCATTGTGCCTGTCTCGTTTTCCTGATTCCGGCGGTATATTTATTTTCGCAAATGGAGTCTGTATGGAGGAGATATCGCGATTTGACCGCCAAGTCAAATAGGGAAAAATTTGGGATGCTGACTGTACCTGTCCGTACAGTCCGTACGGCCACGTGGAGGGCCATACCATCATGATGACATGGTGTATTGATGATGTGGTGCAGTTTGGTTGGATGTTCATTGACCAGTGATGTGCTGACATGTGTCACTATGTGGTTGGCCTATATGTTTGTGTTTGTATAAAATGGTTTGGAGGCCGTGGGGTTCGACCCCCGGACCTCCCCAAACACCAAAGTTTTCATAACACTACGCTAGCCAACATTCCCGCAGATGTTCCTTGTTATATATCCCAGTGCATATGTATTTATGTTTGGATTTTGTGCTATGTGGAAAAGGGCGCGGGCCAGGGCTTACGCCCCGACCCATGGTTTCACTGTAACACATATAACTGTATGATATGGCGCGGGGTTTGAATAGTCCATGGACTATATTATATATAACACATTGTAATATTAAAACGCGCGTATTGTATATTGCAATACATTGCAATATAACATTGCATATATATGTTAAAGTTTGCATATTAAAAAGCACGTGCGGGGTTTTATTTAACCTTTGGTATATATATGTAACCCGTGGTTGGTCGGTGTATAACCGCGCGGGAGTTTTAAAACGGGTTAACTACTTTTATGCCAAGCCTATGGACGCATGAGAAATATGACCCAGTGTCGAGGTGGTTAAGGGCTGGGCGCCCCTAACCGTTCTACGGTTTGTACCGGTGCGCGGTTGCATACGGGTCTTGGTTTTTACGCCTTTAAAGAGCATGTGTGCTAGGTTTGAAGCACAAGGGTGCGAATTGTAGAACCAGAGACA
>CBVK0103393137.1:0-11975 GCA_900067695.1 Picea abies | reverse complement strand
TATCATTTGCATAATAATCTCTTGTATCATCTTGGCAAGTTGTGTATTCCGTAGGGAGAACGAATCAACATCATAAGAGAAGCGCATTCTTCTCTTATTGCTGGTCATTTTGGTGTAGGCAAGACAATGGAAAATTTGCAAAGATACTGCTACTGGCCTAAGATGAATGAAAGTGTTTCGCGATATGTTCGGGGATGTTCATTTTGTGCTACAAGTAAACCAAGTAATCGAAAGTTGGGTTTGTACACTCCACTGGGAAAGTATTTCCATGGATTTTGTTGGTGGTTTACCTATGTCGAGAAGAGGTCATGATTATATTTATGTTGTGGTTGATCATTTTAGAAAGATGTGTATTTTGATGCCTTGTACTAAGCAGGTAACAGTAGAACAGACGGCACAGTTGTTCTTTCAAAATGTTTGGGTGCATTTTGGTTTGCCCAAGTCCATCATTTCTAATCGGGATTCTCGATTTGTTGGAAGTTTTTGGTCGAGTTTATGGGCACTCATGGACACCAAGTTGAAAAAGAGCACCGCTTTTCATCCGCAGACAGATGGTCAGACAGAGGTGGTGAATCATACAGTGGTACATCTTCTTCGTGCATATTGCAGCAAGCATCCTAAGCTTTGGGATGAACATTTACACTACGTTCAGCATGCGTACATTCGAGCCAAGCACTCTTTGACGCAAACATCGCCATTTGAGACATGTTTTGGCTATTTTCCCAAGTCACCTTTAGATTTCATCTTTGGGAAAGATATTGTTGTTGATGGGTAGTATGATATTGATCGGGCAGAGAAGTTCATCGAACAAATTCAGTCGATACATCAGGTGGTGCAAGAGCAGTTGGAGAAGAGTCAGGCCAAGTACAAAGCGAGACATGACAAGCATCGAGTTGATCATAGTTTCGAAGTCGGTGATGAAGTGTGGCTTTACATCAGCAAGGAGAGGCTTAAAGGAGAAGGTAAAAAGTTGAAACCAATTCGATATGGTCCCTTCAAGATTGTCGGCAAGATTGGTAACAATGCTTTTCGTTTAGATTTGCCTCCATAGTTTAGATTTGCCTCCATATATGCAGATGTATGCAGTTGTTAATGTTGAGAATTTGAAGTTGAATGAGCCTCCGTTGATCGATGATCAAGGAGAGCATGTTCAGATTCCTTCCATAGATGATTTTTCTCTAGAGTATCTAACAGAACTGCAGGAAGACACCATACTTTATAGGAGGATGCGAACTTCGAAGAGAGGAAATGTGGAGTATTTGCGAGTTAGTATTAAAGGGACGAATCCAAGCAAGGCCAAGTGGATTGAGGTTGGAAGGGTGAGGGAACTATACCCTCATCTTCACATAGACTGAGATAGTCTTTTGGAGGTCCAAAAGCTTCCCAATGGGGGGAGGTGTGATCAGGGGATCAAATTTTGCTCAATTTTCAAAGTGCTCAGAATGCGACAAAAACAGTTCCATTACGTTCGTCTCGTCTTCCTGATTCCGGCAGTATATTTAATTTCGCAAACGGAGTCCGTATGGAGGAGATATCGCGATCTGTCCGCCAAGACAAACAGGTAAAAATTTGGGATGCTGACTGTACCTGTCCGTACAGTCTGTACGGCCATGTGGCAGGGTCGTACCATCATGAGGACATGGCAGGTGGGTGACATGGTGGATTTTCATTGGACGGTTGTCGGCGAATACGGGGTTGACACGTGTCCGGTTTGAGGTGAATAATAAGGAGACACGTGGCCCACTCCATGGGCGCCACGTGTCCCCCTTTTGTTTGGTTTATATGGTTATAAAAAAATATTGTTGGAGTCCGCGGGTTTGAACCCGGGACCTCCCACCACACAAACATCCGCCCGACCAATACGCCATTAAATGTTCCTTGTTATGTATACCGATGCAATTATATTTATGTTTGATATATGTAACCTTTGGCGGGGGGTCGGGCCGGGGCTTAGCCCTGGCCCGTGGTTTTGTTTGAATTTATATATGACCGTGTAGCCCGACTGTTGGCGCGGGCATTGTAATATATTATGTGGGTATTAAAATGTAACCATTGGTACAATGTATATGCGCGGGGTTATTTTATATAACCTGTGGATTTGTATATATAACTAATGGTTTAAAACATGCACGGGAGTTGCACAGTTTCGGGAGTTGCAACGAATTAACCGCTTTTGTCTGAACCACGGTCATATGTGCCCATGTGCCCAAGTGCCGAGGCAGTTAGGGGCTGGGCGCCCTTAACCGTCCTACAGTTTGTACCAGTGCGCGGTTATGCATGAGACTGGGTTCTTTACGCTTAAATGAGCGTGTGTGCCAGGTTTGAAGCACAAGGGTGCGATTTGTAGAACCAGAGACAACAAAGTTGAAGAGGGAGATTTCAAGAAGGCCATCTTCTTCATTTTTCGACCGTTTCAGGTGCCGAAAGAGCCCAGACAGGGGTTTTGGGACACTACAGAGCCATTGGAGCGGTCGGTTTGTCATTTTGAGCATTGTAAGGCATGTTTTTGAGCACTTTGAGCAATTTAATAATAATGATCCATTGGAAGCTGGACCAGGAAATGTAGCCCGGAGTGGGGTGAACTCCTTTATCAAGTTGGTGTGTTTTATGTCTTATGTTCAATGTTTTTATGCTGCTGTCTATGTGTATTTCTACATAAGTAATCCTTATTATGTGTTGCAAATTGATCCAGTTGCTTTAAAACACATAACATTTCACTTGCAATAATTATTCAAGATTTTCAAGTCTTCTTCATTTTTAGATCAGTCCCTTTGGAAAATTCGTGGAGTAATGGGGTCCTTTGGTGTCGTCGATCTGGGAGAAAGGACACGCGTCGATAGATTGTCGACTTTGGGTGTAAACACTCAGGAAGAAAGCGAGTGTGGGGAGGTTGACACTCCCAAAGCCTAAAGAGTCAAAGAAGATCTGAGCCATCCAAGCTAAAGGGACAGGTGTCGTCAGATCCTTCACTTCGGAGGAAAGTCGCTCCAGGAAAAAGGGAATGTGTTGAACAAGGACTCCCAAAGGTCAGAGATCTAGAGCTCATCTGGGTCATCCTTCAACTGAGGATAGGTGTCAACAGATATTCCAATTTGGAAGATAGCCACTTTGGAGGAAGGTGGGATCATGAGAGTTGAGAAATCCTGAAGTAAATTGTGATCGTCGATTTGAAAGAGACATGCATCGATTGATCATTGACTTCGGGTGAAATCACTCCAGGAGAAAATGTGATGTAAGCATCTGGGACTCCCAAACGTCGAAGCCCCTAAGTGGACCCAAGCCATTGATTTAGATGGACGCATGGCATTTGATCTGGAATTCTAGGTACAGAGTACTTCAGAGGGAAAATGTGTAGGAACGTTGGAAACTCCCGAACGTCAAAGTCCCAAAGTAAATCAGGTTCATCGAATTCCCTGAGAACACGCGGTGTCGGATCATGAACTTCGGAGAATTTCGCATGGTGGTAATTCTTGGTGTCGGTTGTCTTGGCGTCTGGACATAGTCATGGTCATATGAAACATAGGGGGAATGAAAGAACCCAAAGTTTTTGGGAGTGGATACCTACCTACTCTGAGCTCGTTTCAGAACATGGATATCGTGGCTGGAAAGCTCCGGAAGACTAGAATGGTTTAGGGACCCTGAATGAGGGTATTGTTTTCTTAAGAGGGAAGAAAATTTTTACGCCCCGTCGTGGGTGTGTTACACGAGGTCATATATATATTGTATTTTAATGATAAATTTAATGTAATGAGAGTTAAAGGTGTGGATCTAAACATTTGTTAGTTTTCCCAGTTAAGGGTTTTCAAGGTAAATTTATGAGTACTATGTGTGATTGCTATTATTTTTTATGTTTTATAAAAAAATTGTTTGTGCATTGCTATACTATAAAGGTTTAAAACCTACACCAAAAATATTAGAAAAACATTAACAAATTCAGAGAATTCAAATGTAGACAATAAAATACAAGAGCGAATAAGATGAAACATGCAGAGTTATAACCCTTGTATTGAATATCTCCAAAAGAATGAACAATGTTCACAGGCTTCTTTGAGGGGGAAACCTCGTATGAGTAGAGATCCAGTTACAATAACAACACTTAGAAACAATTTCATATCCTTCTAGATCTATATATAGATTCTTCTAGAAAAAACAGTAACTACTTATGGTCCCATTATACTGAGTACCAACCAACTAGAGGGCCTTATTTAATATCGATGCCCCTTCTACATTAGGTAACTATCCTCTAACCATCTAATGGGCCTTATTCGAAGATGATGGCCTTGTACAATGATTAACTAAATCCTGAGTGTCCCCAAAGTAGGAATATTGGGGTAAGACCCTAACACCCCCCCTGCTCTTCAAGAGAAACATTGTCCTAAAGGCCAGAGGTGTGGAAATTGTTGTAGGATTATGGTTGTTTCCCAAGTGGCATCTTCTTGTTGCATAAATTTCCATTAGATTAGAACTTCCTTGACCATGTGATCTTATAGTTTGAATTTTCTAGTGGCTATAACTACATCTGGTTGGAGCCAAATGGATACTTCTTCATCCATTTCATGAATGCTAATTTGGACTTTGGTTCGTTTTTTGGTCATTTTTGGCCAATGGTGTTTTGGCGCATTATATTATAATTCTGGGTAAGGAATAAATCTAGGTTGAAAGATTAGGACTTTGGATGTTGCATAATCATATATATTGTATTTTAAATGGTGAATTTAATACAATGAGAGTTAGAGGTGTGGCTCTAAAAAATTGTCGGTTTTCCAGATTAACGATTCCCAAGGTAGATTTCTAAGTACTATGTGTGAATGATATTGTTTTCTTTTTGTTTTATAAAAAATATATGTGTCCATTGTTATATTGTGAAGGATTAAAATGTACATTTGGTATTAGTGTAGCTATTGGCTTTAGGGGGATGCCTTTATTTCTAAGGATTTGTTTATATTGGGTCTCAGATAATCCTAGTTTTAGTGGGATCTTTGTAGTGGTGATTCTTGTGGTTAAAGACAATGGCAAGCAGTTCTAAAATAAATATCAAGAAATTTAATGGGAAAATATTTGAGCTTTGTAAGCTAAATATGGAGGATCTTTCGGTAGACAAAGAATAGTGGGTCATTGTGGATCTTGGTACTACACCTATGGGTATGTTGATAAAATACTAGATGAAGTTGGATAGGAAGGGAAAGAGCACAATTTGGTTTTGTCTTTGAGATTCAACGTTACTGAATGTCTCAGGAGAAGCTATAGGCAAGGCATTATGGGATAAGTTACTGGATTTGTATCAGTCTAAGTCCCCAGTAAACAAACTTTTCCTACAGAAAAAATTGTACCTCTTGAGGATGAATGATGGAGACTTGGTGGCAGAGCATCTAAATGTCTTGAATACTGTGGTAAGTTAGTTTTTGTTTGTCAACATTAAAATTTTCGATGAAGATAAATGCATTATTTTACTATGTTCCTTGCCAGATTCATGGGACAGTTTGGTTGTAGCGATTAGGAGTAATGCAACCACATTAAAGTTTGATGATGTGGTTTTATCATTGTTATCGAAATAAATGAGAAGGAAAACCATGGATAGTCAGAGCAAATATGCCTTGTATATAAGAGGATGTTCCCTTGATAGAAATAAAAATAAGTCCTCGAATGAGAGATCTAAATCTCCAGTAAAATCCTTGAGGAAATGATGGAAATGTGGTAAAATTGGGAATTACAAGGAGGATTATAGATATAAAAGTGTTGAGAGAGGGAAGGGATCTGACGATGTTCCTTCGACATAAAGGAAGACCCCCTAAGAGGAAGTATGGGATGTGTACTTGGCTTCTTAAAGCACACATGTAGATCATGATGTATGGCTTATTGATTTAGGTGCTTGTTTTCATATGACTCCCTGTAGGGAGTGGTTTTGTGAATATGAAAAGTATAATGTAGGTGATTTTTTCCTAGGGGATGACTTGACAACAAAAATCATAGGATGAAGAATAGTCAAGTTTTTTCTCAAGGATGGAAGGATTAGAACATTCCATTGGGTTTCACATATTACAGACTTGGCTATAAACTTGATACCTATAAGTAAGATGAGTGATGCAGGGGTACACATAGTGTTTGAAAGGGAAACTTGCAAAATCGTTCGAGGAGAAATGGTGTTGATGAGGGGAGTTTGGAATGGAGCTCTGTATAAGTTGTAGGGAAGCACTATCAGTAATGGGTGTAATAGTTCTCTTGTTCTTGAGGGTGGAAATGAAGAAGACCATTTTGGTATCAATTTTTGGGACATAGTGGAGAGAAGGGCCCTCAAGCACTACACAACAAAGGTATGGTTGAAGATATGTCTGATTGCACACTAGATTTTTATTTATGTGAACATTGCATATATGGTAAACAAAATAAGGTAAGATTCCCATTTGGTGCTAGAATAGAAAAGGGAATATTAGATTTAGTACACATTGATGTGTTTGGACTTGTTCCTATTCCATCACTAGATAAATATGTGTACTATGTTTTATTCATTGATGATTTTTTTAGGAATGCATGGATTCATTTTCTCCGAAATAAATCTGAGGTCTTTGGTAAATTTAAAGAGTTTAAGGCTCAATATCAAGCAGAGAAGAAAATAAAGGTATTTAGGATATATAATGGTGGAGATTTATATGAGAATGAATTTGAGGGATTCTGAAGTGTGGTGTAGAAAGTAAAAACACTACTCCATACGCACCTCAACAGAATGGGGTTGAAAAAATGATGAATAGGAGGCTAAAGGAAAAGTCAAGGAGCACGCTCAGTGGTGTCAGGTTAGGATAAGAATTGTAGGAAGAGGTAGTGGCTATTGCATGTTATCTAGTAAATAGATCACCCTCATAAGTGTTTGTGGAAAAAACTCAGCATGAGGCATGGACTAGTAAAAAACCATCTCTTGAACATATTAGATTTATTGGTTGTGATGTTTATGTACACGTCCCAAAGAAAAATATGAGTAAGTTGATAAGAAATCTGAAAAGTGTACCTTAATTGGTCATAAAGATGGTATGAAAGGCTATAAACTTTGGAAACTGGTAACTAAGAAGATTGTTTACAGTCGGGATGTTGTCTTTAGAAAGGTTAAATATGTTCCCAAACAAGAATTCCTACCAAAGGAAAAAGAAAGAAAGACGATAGAGTTTTAGTTGGAGGGTGAAGAATCTGACTCAACAGAAGAACATGAATCAAAGGAAGAAAAACCTAATACTCTAGTATTGAGGAGAACGGTTAGGGAAAGAAGGAAACTAGAAAAGTATACTCCACCTTATTTTTTCTCTAGTTTCTCTTTATCTATTACTAATGATGATCCCAGGATTGTTAGGGAGGAAATGGATTCAGAGGATGGTAAACTCTAGAAGAAGGAAATGGTTGAAGAAATGGTTTCTTTAGATAAAAATGAGGCTTGGTATCTAGTTGAGTTGTAGGCTAGAAGAAATCCCATTGGTAGAAAATGGGTGTTTAAGAAGAAGTTGAATGCATAAGGTAAAGTGGAGAAGTATAAATCTCCTCTACTAGAAAAGGGATATTCCCAGGTAGAGGGAATTGATTTTGGTGACATTTTTCCTCATATTGCTAAATCGACTTCTATTAGATTTACTTTGTCTCTTTTTGTTGCTTTTGATATTGAAGTAGAACAAATGGATGTAAATACAACATTCCTACATGGGGATCTCGAAGAATAAGTCTACAAGAAACATCCAGAAGGTTTTGCAATGAAGGGTAAGAAAGATCTGGTTTGCAAGCTAAAAAATTCCATGTATGGGTTAAATAAATCTCCAAGGATGTGGTACCAAAATTTTGATACTTAAATTTTGGGACTTAGTTTCACAAGGAGAAAAGTTTATCACTATGTGTATTTCAAATTAGTTGGTGATCATTTTATTTATGTGGTTTTGTATGTTGGTGATATGTTGTTGATTGGAAACAACAAGGAAATCATCAAGGAGATAAAAAAATTGGTTGTCTTTTAAATTTGATATGAAATATCTTGGTGATACAAGTTTTATTTTGGGAATGGAAATTAAAAGAGATCAGGAAAACAAGAAACTATGGTTGAATCAGAGGAAATATGTTAGGACAATATTGTTGAGGTTTAATATGCAAAAATGTAAATCGATCAAGGTCCCTATTCATGTAGGTGTAAAGTTATTTTATCAGTGTCACAAGACACAGGAAGAGGAAGAGGACATGTCTCATGTTCCTTATGTATGCAACAGTCTATCCTAGACTATATATTGCACATTCAATGGGATGTTTTAGTAGGTATATGTCAAAACCAAGGATCATTGGACAAATGTAAACAGAGTTTTCAAGCATTTGTGTGGCACTACATATTATGGAATTTTCTACCAAGACCTAGTGCAGATAAAGTGTTGGACATACATGGATTTTTTACGTAGACAGGGCTGGAGATTTGGGTTGAAGAAGATCTATAAGTGGTTATTTGTTTAACCTATTTGAAGGATCAATAAATTGGATGATCAAGAGATAAAATGTAGTTTCACTCTCAACTATAGAATTTGAATCTATGGTAGTCACTCATGTGAGTAAGGAAGTTGTATGGTTAAAGAGATTGGGTTTAGGTATTGGGTTTGTACAACAAGTTGTTAGGTTAGATAGTAACACTGAAAGTACAATCTTTTTGGCAAAGAACTTTGCTTATCATTCTAAGAAAAAGTGCATTGGTGTTCAGTATCACTTTGTGAGAGACATGGTTGAATACAAGAAGGTGTTGTTGGTGAAGGTGGGAACTTTGAATAATACTGCAGATTCATTGAAAAAAAATGTAAGCTCCAAGAAGTTCTCTTGGTGTATAGGAGTAATGGCCATTGTTTCCCTAAATAGTTGATCATGTAATCCTAAGCCCCCATGTATGAAAAGAAAAAAAAACGTTGGGTATGTGTTATATTCCTTGCATGATTAGTCACACACAATGTACATTACCAGTGGATTTACAAGGTGGGGTTGGTAGGCCCCCCTTGTACAGGGTTCGAGGGCTCCACCCTCGAAAAACAATTGGGTTGTTTTTGGTCCATTTTTGGGAAGTTTTTGGTCGATGGTTTTTCATCTCATTGTATTATAATTTTGTCTAATGAATATAATCTAGTTTGAAATCTCAAAGAAGCTATCTTGGTGTATAGGAGTAATGGGCATTATTTCCCTAAATAGTTGATCATGTAATCCTCAGCCCACATGTATGAAAAGAAAACAAAAAATGTTGGGTATGTGTTATATTCCTTGCATGATTAGTCACACATGATGTAAATTACCAATGGAGTTACAAGGTGGGGTTGGTAGTCCCCCCTTGTACAGGGGTTCGAGGGCTCCACCCTCGAAAAAACAATCGGGTTGTTTTTGGTCCATTTTGGGGAAGTTTTTGGTCGATGGTTTTTCATCCCATTGTATTATAATTTTGTCTAATGAATCTAATCTAGGTTGATGGATTATGGATTTGGATGTTGTATAATCAATATAGTTTATTGTAAATGATGAATTTAATACAATGAGAGTTAGAGGTGCATCTCTAAACATTTGTTGGTTTTTCTGGTTAAGGGTTTCCAGGGTAAATTTTTTAGTACTATGTCTGAATGTTATTGTTTTCTCTCTATTTTATAAAAAAACTGTGTGCATTGTCATACTGTAAAGGCTTAAAATGTATATGTTTCCCCATTATTGACTTCAAATAAGACACATGAAATATTGGATGGATATTCAAGTGGGTGGGAAGAGCCAATTTGTAAGCAACATGTCCAATGCACAGGAGGAACTGATAAGGTCCATATAACTTTGGTGCTCAATTGTAGTGGCCTTTGTTTATGAGAGAGGTCAACTTATAGGGTTGAATATGAAGAACCACCAAATCCTCTTAAACAAAGGAGTACTCACAATGACACTGGCCAACTTGTTGCTTCACTCAATTTTGAGCCAGAACTAGATTGTCCTTTAGTGTGTGGAAATGGCCTCTTTAGTGCTAAGCATGTGATCCACTTCAAGAACCCTAGAGGTGCTTAGTGAATAGTAAGGGCATTGAGAGGGGTTTTTTTACCATAGATAGCTTTATATGGAGACATTTTTGTAGTGTCTTGATAAGTAGTATTGTACCACCATTCTACAAGGGGGGTCACTTAACCCATTAGTGCTATCTATCAAAGAAAAACATCTCAAATTCATTGACCTCTTATGTTTTCCCATCATTTTGGGGGTGATAGGTTATGCTCATTTTCAACGGAGTTCCCTGTAGTTTAAATATCTCATGTTAGAAGTTTTTGGTGAATGTGGAATCACAATCTAATACAATGGAGCTGGGCATACCATGTTTCTTAAATATTTGATCCTAAAACACTTGAGTAATAGTGGAGGGTGTGAAGGGGTGTGATAGAGCACAAAAATGGGCACATTTGGATAGGTGATTGACCACAACCATGATGACTTAATTGGTGCTATATTTCAAAAGACTCGTGAGAAAATCCATGGAGATATCAGTCGAGCTAGTGGCTAGTTTGGGTAGTGTTTATAAAGTTCTAGGAGTCTTTATTGTATAACCCTTGTTTTTTTTTTTAAACTCACACTTCACTACAAAAGTATGAATGTCCTATTTCATTCCCTCCCAAAAGAAATAACACTTGGCTCTTTCATATGTTTTTGAAATCTTTAATGACTAGTTGTAGGCAATGAGTGAAGCTTCTCTAATACTCGTAGTTTAAAAGTTGAGTTCAATACCATAAATAATATGCCCTTTATATTGCAAGGTATACTACTACCAAGTATATATCGGAGGTGGATTGGATTCCCTTGAAGTCTCTATTGAGTTGAGCCACTGTGGTATTTTCTAACCATTTTTGTCGGGCTTTTGCTATCCAATTATGTATAGGTAATGGCAAAGTAAAGAGAGTGTCTTCATCCCCATATTTTTGAGACAAGCCATCAGTTACCACTTTCTATTTATATTTCCTAAATATTATTGTTGAGCCCGTAAAATATACTCTTTTTGTCACTTTTGTATCCTAAACTTCCATCCAAAGCCTATACCTATGAACCAGTTTATATCCTATTTTATCCCTTTTTTCCATAAATATCATGCTCAACTACAGATATTGTGTATTGAAGAATATTAGAGGTAAATTGTTCATTTTACACTCATTTATATTATTCCTTATGCAATTTTATTTAGTTAGTTATTATTTTTAATGAATCTCTATCGAATCTCCAATTCTGGAGCAACTCAAATACAGTTATGTAGCCACTAAATGATTTTCTGCAGTAGAATCACAGTTGTATAGGGTCACAAACACTTCGGGATTGAGCCCATACTTGTGGAAGATGCCAAATCAATCCCTAAATATCGTCCACCTATCATTTCATCTCAGAGATCCTCCATATCAGCACATGAGACAGGTCAAACCTGTAGTCAACACATGTAAAAGTGGTGGAATTCCATGAGTTGAATATTCATCAAATCAACACGCAAAAGAATGAGATCGCATGACATAAATTCATGCATCCTATCATGTATTTCTCCATTATGTGGATGTCCAAATAATATGTCATATATCCATGAGTTGTTAGATCCAATTTAGCATACATGCATGTGTATTTCATTTGTAAATAAATTATGAGATATGTGAGAATTGGATCTAAGTGATCTTGTGTACATGTATAAATGCAGGTTATTAGACCTTCATGAGGGACAAATATCTTTTAATATCATACTACTATAAAACTGTATTGTTGTTTTAAATTAATATATCAAAGTTATGGTTACTATTCACAAAAATGAGTTACATATTTTGGGTTTACAGAGTTCAGTTTTATATGTTCTTTTCTAGTAGTGTTCCTTGAGCCAAGAGGGCCCCCTGAGGAGGAGTGTGTTGCTCATTTAATTTATTGTCGGTATTGATTTCTCATTATTTTGTGTGATTTAAAGTTTTGGTTATTTCTTTTATGTGTGAGATCGGAAGAGC